>JAGTTH010000376.1:0-63020 GCA_022606485.1 Agraylea sexmaculata
TGTAGATTTTCTTATATTGAAATCTTTTAAAAAAATGCTCGATTCGGAGGCGTATTTTTGAAGACTTTTCAAATCTTTTCTAATTGTTTCAAAATGATTGACTAAATCTGCTTGCGGTGTGGTATCAATTGTTTGAAGAGCATACTCTATGTTATCTGACATTCCTTTGAAAGCTGACCAAAAGTAATCAATCTGTTCATTACTAGCATTTATATCATCTTTTATTTTGTGTTTTTTCTCTATCATTTCTAATCTTTCAGCATCTCTTTTGTATAATCTATCAACTACAAATGCTTTTTCGTCCATTTTAGATTCTCGGAACGAAGAACAATTGAACAATTACTTAATACTCCGTTCTAAAAGTTTTTGTAATTGTTCTCGGTTTGCTTGATGTCTGGATTGAACAAAAGGATCATTATTTTGAATTTCCTGCAAACAGATGAAATTTATTTAAGTAATTAGTGAGTGTTCAGACAGATAAAATTGAATATATTATACTTTTCTAATATCTTCTGGGTTTGGCGGGATTATCTGTAGTAAAATAAATCCACAACCAACATAGACTACCGCAGATATTGTGATTTTCAATAATTTATCCATAAATTTATTATATTTTTTCTTCGTTTTTCCAAATTTCGTAATCTATTTCTCTAGCTTTGTAGTTCGTTCTGAACCTTTCACCAACTGTATAAAATGTATCCAAGAACCAGTAATGATTGTGAAAAAAGTACAGTCTGAGATCTGAAAATAATAATAAATCAATTATTACAAAAAAACTTGTTTGAAATTGGTGTATATTCGTGGCATATTATATAAAATAATTTGTGTACCTAAACTTTAACAAGGTATATACATATGTATTAACTTTTCATTTATATGAATATAAAAAAAATGATTTTTGCAGATTTGCTACCGTCTTATGTGAAATATATTAGAAGTTACGAATCCTTCACTCATCCTTCTTATTACATACTTCACGTGCTTTTTGTATATTCTTCAGACTATGTAACTTACAAGCGACTAACTCATCTCATATTGCCTTCACCCTTTTGGTGTTTAAAGCGATCACCACCTTCAACCAAGTGAAGACTTGGCCTGTGGTGATGGAAATTGAAATAGGTAATTTCAATGAAAAAATTAAAACAAAATATTGATTCAAATGAATCATCTTTGATTAATAAAAAAAATCTACATCAAAATTATATAAATGATCATTGAATTACATAAATATTTTATTCATACACTATATATAACTTGACTGGTATATAATATGTGATGTTCATCATTAAACTACGCACCAATATTAGGTTGAAAAATTAAGATTCGATATGGAATAATGTGGAAAATAGTTCGCAATACCGGAAAACAAATCGTATTAATTAAAAATAAAATGATACAGTGTCAGACAGAACGACAAGGTGTGGCTGGTGTGGAGCTGGTGAAGGTAGTAATAGTGTAACAGTATCCAATACCGCGGTCGTGGTTGAGCTTCCTGTAGAAGAAGGCAGTGCCGGCCAAGCCTGCGAGCTCCGCTAGTATCACCAGAGAGGCCGCGCGCCCGATCAAGCCTAGACTGTTCTTCTTAGTGACGGCCTTTCGCAACATCACACTGTCACCGACTGTCACCGCTCACCGCATTGTTCTAGCTTCTGCGCCATAACATTGCCATAACGCTTCATCTCTAGCGATAACTATGAATGCCACAGCGATCTACCATTCGTTGTTTTGTATCTGTTTTTTCGTCTTAAAATGGAATTTCAAATTTCCTAAAATCATCATATACATACATCTCTGTGCTATAAACACTTACATATTGCAGTGGAAAACCATGGCAACATTGCAATCGGTTGTCAACGTGACAGTTGTGAGATATGTAAAATCATAGGTTGCCGTCATGTATTTACCACTTAACTCTGACGATACAAATCCTAATAACAAACATGGAATGGGACATATTCTTGCCGTTATACCGTTTAAAAAGATAGCTAGATTGTCTTTGATATTACCGCTGATCGGTTTTAGTACTTGTGTCATCTTATCTTTAATTAAAGATTTTGAAGCGGCTAATATGACTCACTGCAACGTTTGGAACCTACTACCTTCAGTGTCTGCCGCTATCGGTTCTTTTGAACCACAGTCTTCAATATGGAGGATAGCAATTTCGTTGCATTCACCACCGCGATTATTCATAGCGCTACTTTACTATAAATACTATATATCTGTTATTCGTCGTGACTTAAACCTTTTGGTTTCATTCGTTTGCGTTCTGAACGTAGTAGAAATATTATCACTGATCGGCTTGTCCTTCTGGTCATCATCCGAAAACTATCGTAAGTTTTATCAATTTTATTTTATTTATTTCTGTTGTCAAACATTTTATATATATTTTCATATTAGTACAATACAAATAATTAAAATCACCAAAAAAAAATTATTCCAAATTCCTCTTAGAAAATTTGTAGCTTCAAACTGTCATAAACAATTCACATTATAGTCATATGTGTTGCATGTTGAACATTTTTGCCTGTATATGCAAACTCGATAAATTGTTACTTACCAAGCCAACTGTTTTATTTCAGCCGTCCACAAAACATGTTTCATGACATTCGTGGCAACATCAGAAATCTACATGTTACTATCCTGCATACTTTTGTACCGATATCGAAGACTATTTCCCACAGAATTGGAACAAATATCACTGAAAGTGAAATGGCGAATGTTTATTGTAAATGTTTTGAGCTTTGCCGCTGCCGGATACTTTTTCATGAGGCACAATTCTTATTGTGAACCATTTGGTAATAATATATATATATTTTTTATAATAACTCTTGACAAATAATTAAAAAAACATGTGTTTTCAGTTTATACGTTCTTCGCCATCGCAGAATATGTGGTCATTTTAACTAATATGGGCTTCCATATGACATCCTGCTATGACTTTTTAGGTAGAGAAATTATCATAAGTAAAATTGGTATAACCGTCAGCTAATTCAAAGAAAAAAATTATTTTATTTCATACAATTACACACGTATCTTGTAAATAAGTATGTATGTGTCTATATGTGGAAAACTAAAATGTTTTAAATGGCATATTGATAACTTTACATACTTTATCACATTTTAAATTAGAATTTTTCAATCAAAAGCAAAACATGAGCCCTAAAAAGTGTTCCAGGATTGGAACCTTGCGTGTTTCGCCCAAACTTTTGATGTTGCATTTAAAATTTAATTTAATCATATTCAAGACTCGCTCAAAAAAATTTATATTTTCACCATTCCCATCAAGTAAATTGTTGCTACCTCTTCCAAACTTCAATTACCAAAAAAAATATATTTAATATATTTTTTAATATATAATAAAACAAAATACATACCCATATGTGGGTTGGTTTCTCTAGTCAAAAGTCAGCAAGTGCTTTATTTTTGTGCTATTACTAGTGCAAACTACGCAATTAATACACAGAAATACACTAATAACTCTCGAGTTAGGTAGCTCACTGCTTGATGAAACCATTCCAATAAATGCAAAGATATAATAAGAAAAGAGAGAATAGCCTGCACCAGGTAAGCCTTTAATATTATAGTATTGAAAATGAGTTATTTGTATGTAGTTAAATTTGAGTTAACTTAAATATATATTACTAGGGTAATTTTAATTGAAATTTTCAATTTGTTAATGTTTTTTTATGTTCTGCCTGGTTTTTAATAGGACGTTTATCTTTGAGTTTTGATTTCATTTTTGCTTTAAAGTGTTTTTTTTGTCGATTAGAAGAAATTTTTGATTTTAAAAATGAAGTATGAAAATGTAATGCATTATCAAATTAAATACATCTAACAATATATTGAAATTATTTAGTATTTTTAAATGCTCTGATTTGTTTTTAATTCGAAGATAATACGTTTTTGGTTTTTTCATTCGAAAGTAGTTTGAATTTTTTTATTAAAACTATTAATAAAATAATATAACGCGGTTTTCATATGATGACAACACTCATCACAATATTTAAAAAGCGAGTCTCCCGATAAATACTTTTTTTGAGAATTTTCATTTATTATGCATTATTAAATATCTCTAAATTATTTTGAAATTAATTTAATAATATTATCATTAAAATACCCGTTTCGAGATTTTAGATATGTATTAATTATGATTAAATATTTAAATTGAATTATTTATACACCTGGCAACACTTGTCTGTCAAGTGTCAAAAAAATTGAATTGAATATATAAAATTTTACAGATTACGATTAACTACCTTCTATTGACAGATACATGAAACGTGTTATAGATAATGGATGAATCTACATTAGTTGCCGGTCAAATAAGACTATTTTACTATTTCGAAAATGTCCCATTTAATAGTTTAAACAATCATTGAAAATGAAAATTTTTTTACTTTTCATACATTACGAACTAAACTGACAGCAAACATATTTCAAACGAAAGTATACGATATCTCGAAGGTATTCGATACATATTAAGGGCTACTTTCGCATATCTTCAATAATCAACAAATTTAAATGCAGTCTCAATACCAAATATTCTATTCTATTTTGAATATATGGCTCAGTTCCATAAAGACTTAAGAGCACACGGAATTTCAATGCTTGTACCCTGATATATTAAGGACTATTTTTCTGTATATAGCGACTCTGTATACGCTGAGGATATTTGAAAGATTGACCCGTACAGACAGACAGACAGACAGACAGACAGACAGACAGACATATAACATACACACAGTTAGACAATTATATATATTATAGTTCTGCTAAATATGATATTTGTATGAAACTGGGTATTCTTGTGAGTAATGTCGCTTAAAACGGCAATTCTTGAATGTAATTTTACATTCTGTGGTTTAACCAAGGGTCAGACTGAAACGGATGGAATGTAAAAGATACGTTTGTTGCCTTGACTTCTGAAATATTATATTCCATTCCTGAAATAACTAATGCACAAATTGCCTAACCCGACACTAGCCAAATATTAATTAGTAAACAGATTCAAGGCGACCTTTTCAAAAGTATATAATATACAATATAGGGTGAACTTTGGTATATATATTTTAGATTTTTACAGAGAATAAATATATAATATATAATTTTAAAAAAATAAGATGAAAACAGGGCCTATGCAAAATCAAAAAATGTGCAATACCCTACTGATTAATTCACAAAATCAGGTGATTCCAAGATGGCGGCCCAAACCAAGCGATTTTAATGCACATTTTATTTATATTATGAAATTTATTACAGGCCAACTAACTACGCAAATTAAGTGAACAGTGTTGCCATACGATACTAAAGTCATATACTCACTCATATTAATAAAAACCGACGATTCTAAAACTAGCATAATATATATTTTTTGTAATTTGGCAATGAAAATTTTGTAATATGAAAGCATTTAAATTATTTGAAGTTTAATTAAAGACACGTTCAATTCAACTAGTATATTTTTTAAATTGATAAATAAAATTGTTGATTATAAAATCAAAATAAATGATTTAGGCCATTTTAAAATATTTTCTTGTAGTAGTGTTTGCATTGCATGAAAGCCTTAAAATATTTGAAGTTGAATTAAAGACAGGTTCAATTCAACTAGTTTATTTTTTTAAATTATTTATTATATAATCAAAATAAATGATTTAGCCCGTTTTAATTTATTTTCTTGTGGTCGTTTTTGCATTACACGAAAGCCTTAACAATATTTGAAGTTCAATTAAAGACACGTTCAATTCAACCAGTATATTTTTTAAATTGATATAAAATTATATGGTTTTTTCCAGCCATTTTTGTTACCTATTTGTGTATTTATCTTATATATTTTTAATTAGACATTACTATAGGTGACGTGCCGGCCACGTAAGTACAACTAACCGGTCATGTAGCGGCCACACACACTATTGTCATTTTATTTCTCATGGAAAAAATAATTTAATTAAAATAATTAAATAAAATAAAATACATACGTCCTACTAATAAACGTACAACGAGGTTTTACTATATTTCTATGTATATAACGACAATCTCTGTTTCCTATAACTACAGATACGTACAAATCTGTTAACAAGTCCTTGGTTAAAAGCGGTTTCAACCAAGACGATAATTTATTCATGAACAAGTGCATTGTCTACATATTACATCCAGAAGTCAGCAGAGAATTATTGGTTACATGTGTGTTGAGCGAAAATACAATTCTATTATGTAAACCCAAGACTAGAAGTTACACAACACTTAGATAATAAATACATTGGTCGGGAAAGGCTTGACGAAAAACCTTGGGGTATTAATTCAATTAGATAAATATTACAAAATCAATATTTTTAATGGATTAAATTAAGTGCAAATGCATTTAAATGGCACCTCTATAATCCGGGCTTTATTAATAGAACGCTCAACAAACGTTTCATTTTAATATAATCCATTCAAACATGAATTATTTAAGCAATTATAATCTTATGTTTAATATGCATTAATAATTCAGATCGTTTGATATTCAGGCACTTTAATATATAATTATTATTATTATGTGTGAATAAATAAAACCAATACGATACAATAAAAAAAACCCATTACTTCAACTCATATTGTTTATAGGCACACTCATAAAAATAGTATTATTATAAAACCTTATTTGCCTGAAAAATCCTCAATTTATTAATTTTTCTCCTAAACGATGTTATGCAACAACAATATTTTAACGACAAATGCACAAGTGTAGCGATAGCGTGATGGCTTGTTTTGACAGTTAAAATCTGGATAGAATAAGGGCGTATACTATAATAAAATCGTCAGTTTCGAAATAATTGAGTAAAATATGTTATCTCTATGATGTAAGTAGATTTTATCGGAAAATAGCATATCACGTTATCCGCCCTTATTCCTGGTTTAATAATTGAGAGTCTTTGTGGCAAAAAGGGCGTATACGCTATTGTCAATTTCGAGTCAATAAAATATTCTTTAACATTATGAAGTATTTGTTGTCTTTGGTAGCAAATATATTTTTTAAATTTATTTAAAAAAAATACATTTTACGGAAAAAGGGCGTATCCCGTTATCCGCCCTTTTTAATTTGTGTGCAATGATTGGATGGAATTATAATGAAATCAACAATGCAATGAGTATTTTGAGTTTATTTACAAAACTCAGCCAATAAATGTTGCCTTTGGTCAAAGGTAAATGTATTTTTTTACACAGATCTTTTAAATAAGGGGATTTTGAGCTATCCGCCCTTATTCCACCCAACGCCTGAATAGTTAATTAATGTTAAAATTGAATGAAATATTTAAAAAGCACATAATTAGTCGATAAATTTAATTGAAGAATGAGTCAGTAATGAGTTTGTTAGAGAAGATCGTCTCGAATGCAAATAATCGTACTTGCAAAATTGCACTTAAAGTTTCCAATCTAGAGACGTGATTTTGCCAGATATTTGAATTGGACTATAAATGTATATTTGCGATATTTAGAAGGAGAATATTATTGGGTAGTCACGTATATGATGAAATTCCAATGGGAAGGAGAAAATCGCTTACAAACGATCTGATTTCACTAAAAACCCACCCAACCTTAAATACTAATACAACAATTGTAATATTCGCTTTATCGGAAAAGGATACAACAGAATTGTGTGGTTTGTTTATTCTTGTAATAAAAATGCAGTCGTTTTAGGAATCGATAGTGAAAGTTTTATTAGCACACATTAAATAGTATTGCATTTCCTCCATCTTCATCTTCATTATACATTTTTTTAAGGCCGCTCTTTTATAATATTAAAGACGAAGCTATTGTCAAAGAATGACTGATGAATACCACAATTACTTGCAAACTTGGACAATGCTTATTACTTTGACCCCGATCAAGCCAGGATATTATTTGTATTACTCCAACATCGCAATCAAACTGTAATTTATTATCTTAAAGAATATTTTCAAAGAACCTTGATTCAAAAAAATATTAGAGTATGAGGTATTCGTTAAAGATGAAAATATGGTCGAGATTGAGATATTTTTCTTCATGGAATTTTATTATTATTAAAAAATATCAAGGCTTGTAGAATCGTGAAAAATTAACGATCGACCCAATTAGCTTATATGTATAAAGAGATTCCAATAATACTTTAAAAGACGTCAAAAACACGGGAGAGAAATATTTGGGAGCTATTTCTACAGCTCGTACTGTTTATCTGTCACTTGTCGATCTTTCTAATAACATTACACTTTCTTTCACTTAATATGGTAAAGTGCGTCATTAACAGTTGCTTCATATATTCAACGACAAAGAATATTTCAGGGATACTACATGCGCATATTATACATATGTGTGATGTATATGTATAATATGCGCATGTAGTATTGCCGGCCATGTTCCAATATATGAAAACAATAGGCATTACACTTCTATAGATATAAGTTGATTGCTCATAGTATATACACATTAGAACACCTCGTGCCGGCTATGTACCGATCACGTAGCGGTAACACATCGAATACGTACGAATATATGTTAATATTTCAGAGTTTCGGATAATATGCGCATGTAATAGTGTCGGCCATGTTCCAATGTATGAAAACAATACTCATGACACTTCTATCTATATAAATTCACTATAGATATAAGTTCATTGGGCTGGACTTATTGAAAATATGGTTCTCAAACTGTATGCATATTTTATTTTTATTTTTAAATAGACATTTTTTTATTACTATTGTGTTAACCCACATTCTCTTAAAAATACTCTCAATAAGAGACACATCCTGTATATTTTAAATTTTAATATAGTTTATTTTATTTAGCCCCTTACCGCTTGGAGGGTCATATGTGGACAAAAATTTAATTTCAAATATTTTTTTCTTATAAATTGAATATTATCTTGTATTGCAAATTTAGGTGGCTTTCTAAGAATGCAATCATAAATATTTACATATCTATTAAATTAGAGACATTTAAAGCTTATCGGGTTAGGGTATTGAAATTAACCTATTTTTATCTAAAACTATTAAAGATACAACAAAAATATTAATAAAAGAGTAAGATTAGATATATGCGAATATGTTTAATAGTTATTTAGTTGTTTTTCAGCGATTTATTATTATTATATTTGTGATTGAAAACATGCCCATATAGTGATCCTTCATCCAGTAATGCCAAAAAACACAAATGAGTCCTTCATTATTTTGATTTCCTCAAAAAGGAACAAAATTGTGCAGTAGATAATATGTTTTTCAGAAACCCCCTGTGAAAAATGCCTGGATTTGTATGATAACCTATATAAAATATCAGATTGATGAATATTGGTTTTGACATGCTTAGATTTGCTGAATGTTACACAACGCATCGACCACTTTTAAGGGCAACATTTAAGTTTTTTTTTTACATATATATATATGTGTATTATTTTACTTATAATCGATACGGTTTACGAGGCCGTAAAGATAAGTGAAGCTAAATTGTTGCCGTAATGTAATATTTTGATATTAATATTCACACCTTATCTGCTGAATTATTCCATACGACAAGATTAAGTACTAGCATTTTTGAGTAGAGTAGGTCTTGTCATGTGGAGTGACGTGAAAATGATAGAATGATGTAGTGAGTGAAAACATCTTCGGTTACCACTGAAAATATTATTCGTATTAAAATCATGTTTGTCGCCATCATAATAAATTATTTATTACGAAATAAAAATGGGAAACAGTAAACATTATTACGATATTACTGGGAAAATACAGTTTGTTTTGGTCACAACATTCATTATTATTATGAACTATCTATAAACAAGAATATAAGATCATCGAATTTTTATATTATTATTTATCGCAATATTGGAAATATTTGATAGATTACAACAAAAATACAATAATAATAATATCTTTGATCACTGTCAATAAATCCAAATATTTTTTTATTGAATTATATACAAAATATATTACTTACGACCCATGCGCATTCTAGAAAACTCATTAATTTTGTAAAATGTGTGTAAACAAACAACATGTGCTTTTTATGGTGGGGGGGGGTTACATTTAATTTGTAAATTATACGAAATAATATTCCGTAATACAATTGAAAAAAATATGATACTGGATTTGAGAGCCTTGGATTCTGAAGGCTGTATTCGATATAATAGTGAGTCGTGTGTGTACGAATAGACTAGAGCTTGGTAGTATTGGTACACGCATACGCACCGCACGCACACACTCTCATTACACTATTATATTGTTTACGGCCCTGAGAAATCGATGTAAACACTATCTACGTGCGTTTTTAAAGCAGGTGTGCATTTAATTGTTATAAAAGTTATTATTTCCATCAATGAAATGATTTCAACTCACATTTGTTTGTATACAAATTGAATTATTATATTGCTTAGTTATTAAATTGATTTTTATTTGTCTCTGTGGTCCAAAGTTGCGATAAAAACGACATTTTTATTCAGCATTGTCAGTAGGGTAGTAGTAACTTTATTAATGAAATATAGATGTCACTGTATACTGTATAGGTTTCGCTCTTGGCTAGATGTTATAATTATTAATTAATATATTTTTTTAAAGGTTTCTGAAGCAGTCTACATGAAAAATACAATGAATATAAATTAAAATGGCGGAAAGCTTGTTGATGATGGACGGCACTGCAACCAACATCTATGAGGATAGTTTTGTGAATACCACAAATGTCACATTTGTTGCCAGCGTATCTTTGGCGAACACCACCGAAGTTGAGGATTACACTCCATACTACACGAGGCCTGAGACTTACATAGTTCCTGTGGTCTTTGCCATCATCTTCATCGTCGGAGTCCTTGGGAATGGAACCCTCGTGGTGGTCTTCCTTAGACACAGAGCCATGAGAAATGTTCCTAATACGTGAGTATGATTTAATAATACATCATTATCAACAATGCACGTGACGGGAATACAGCAAAGATAACGATGCATGCTTAGAATATTACAGGTGACTCGATACATACAGGTGTCAAGGTCACATATGTACAAAATATGAATTTAAAATATTTAAAGGGATGGATTAGCATATATAAAAGCTGTCATACGTATACAAAATAAGTCAATTTTATTTTAATAATAATTTCTAAATATATTTTCGATTCAAACAACACGTATAGATTAGAAGTTTATACAGGGTGGAATGTCTAGGCCGCCGTTCTGGAATCACCTGTTTATGTAAAGTACGTTGTACTGGCTGTCGAGTGTGTATTATGTCTATTAAATACTTTTAAGCAATTTTTTTTTCAATTTTAATTATTAATATTATTTATTAATTTACGACCCGAGGAACTTTTATTTTAGAGATGGTTTTTTTTATACACAACACTATTACTAGTTCCACAGACTTAATAATCAGTATTTCCCTTATAATACAAGAAATCAGAGTAAACCTGGATCGAGACGATCGATCGGAATTTTATGAATATGATCTCCCAGTCGTAATAACCGATCAAATCAATTAAAAAATGCATGACCTGAGCGGGATTTGAACCAATGACTACAGTATTTGTAGCACAGTTATTTTTGCAATACCCTACTAGACTCTAAAATATTCTCACTTAGTTCAAGTCCACCCTTTATATAATAATTTGTCCATTGGTCAAAGAAATACGCTAATTAAGAGAATAGTGTTGCCATACGATACTAACACCATATACTCATTAATTATAACCTTAGAAGTGTCATAATAAATTATTTTTTATGTTTTAAATTTTGAGATGGAAGCCTTTAAAATATTTGAAGTTCAATTAAAAACATGTTGTATATTGTATAATAAAAAAATGGATATGAACCTCTTGATGCAAAATGATGTTGGAAAATTTTGACAAAGAATAATATTTTTACCACTGAATCGTAGCGACCAGTAACCCCCATTTTTTAATCCTAAAATAAAAGCTTTTACTTGACATTTATGAGTCATCTTTTTTAAAATTTTAAACAAATCAAATAATTTAAAAAATAATCCTTTGTCGTGGCTCCGAAATTTTATATCGTCTATTGGCTCTATTGGGATGATCTTCACTAATTGATAGTAATTACTAGCACAGGAGACCAGATGCTATACTCCATATTAAAATACACTACGAGCCGCCTTAATGTGTCCTCGACGCGACGCTGCAGTATAACGTTACATTGCCGAATAACTGTCGCCCTTCCCTGAATCATCTCTTACGTACTCTAATGATTGAAAATCCAAGAAAAACTTTCATTATTTTTTTAAAATAGTTTTTGTTAAGCACGCTTCCATAATTCATTAGCTTTCCAGTCGGTGGAACAGTTTTCTTTCCTCAAAAGCAAATTGAAGTTCACAGTTTCGATTGTTTTATTACTCAAGATTCACAGAATACCTTAAAAAGTATTTATATATGCGTATAAACTTGTCTGATTAGAAATTTCAACTGTCCATATTAATATCAAATCAATTTTCTTGTATAATTTGCCCTTGACTCTCAATAACCTTATAAAATTATTATAACAATCTACCACGCCCAAACAATTATTCTGCCATTTAATAAAAGATTTTTGATAATTGACTTTTACTGAACAATTAATGGATTTTGAAAAAATTACTTAGAGTGATTAATCGATGTGTTTTTTATAGATTTTTCTCGAGTTCATTTGTAATTGTAAGTAATCAATCAAAATCAACTTCAATGCATTAAATAGCTTCAGTTTGGCCATAGTTATTTTATAAATGACGGGTTAAATTTCAACCGTTGAACCAATGAAAACATTTATTTTCTATAGGTACTTGTTTCAAGAAAAAAAAAGTTTTGAACGGACAGGGACGAATTGAAAAATGTTACTTTTTCTTCGTTTTGTGACGAACAAGAAAGCTTCAAGTAATCAATCTCAATTTAAAGAACAACTTTTTATTCGAAATTTTAATCACAAGATTCTAAATATAAAAACAACCAAATATAACTTCTTTTTGGTAGGGGAATAAATTGAATAAAAAATAATTAGTTCGGGGAAAACTCAAAAGTTGAAAATTTATATATATATTCGACCGAAGGGGGTTCTTCAGAAGGTTGTTTTTTTTAATTTTTTTTGATTTTCGTACATAACAAAGTATTAATTAATTGTCTGTCGGTGATCTTAACTATTACTAGTTACACAGGTCACCGACAGAGCGGCTCTGTCCGAGTTTATATCATATTTTCAATGAGTGATAGTCTAAAGGTACTTGTTAGGGGAATATGGTGGATGTTGTTATTGTTTTTTTTTGTGTTTAGACACAACAACGTGTTAATTCTAAATAATAGGTTACCGACTTACTAATCAGTATTTATAATGAAGGAAATCAGAGTAAATCTGGATCAAGACGATCTATCGGAATTTTATTAATATTATTCCCGATGTCCCACTCGTAATAACAGATAAAATCATTTTTTTTACTTGAGCGGGATTCGAACCCATGACCACAGTATTATGTAACCACGCTTCTAATCCATCGAGCTATAAAACAATTTTAATTATTAACAGACTCTTCTTCTGATAATGATACAAAGGAAAAGTTTCATGTAATACTGCCTCGTTTCAAAGTCTATTTAATCAATTGCAAGTACATATTTCGTACAAAGTTCAAAGTCTCAATTATATAATTTCCGGTTTATTAACACACACAATTTAATTACAACCACGATTATATTCTCGGAATATTATTATTTTAAGAACATTGGAGAAAATTTATCAATCATTATAATATGCAAAGTAATGACTTAAACGTATTCTGACGATTTTCTTTCAACGAGAAATTAATTTGTGACATAATATATTTACGACACAAAACAATCAAGCCGTATAATGAGATATTTTAGCTCTTGGCGTTTTTACTATTGAGTTTTTCAACGACAACATATACACATCTTTCGTATTTATTTTATATATATTAATTGTAGATAAATTGAAATCAAAATTCTCAAGAGAAATTTTACTGCTCGAATCGATATCGAAATACAAGATTAAACTTAATACATTTTAACAAAGACGAAGTTTAATTATAAGCGAGGAGTCGCTTTGTTTTATACAAGTCAATATTAACTAATATATTGAAAAATATTGTATCTAATATATTAATTATACTTCAGTATTACTAACAGTTATTACATTTAAAAGTCGTCAAAAACGTGGGAGACAAAGATGAGTTTGTCACCAAAGGTTTCGTATGACAGCCGCTTGGGGCGCTGCTTCTACCGCTCGTACTATTTATCTGTCACTTGTTGATCTTTCTAACAATTTTACACCGTCTTTCACTTAATGTGGTAAACTGCGTCATGAAGTTGGTTGACAAATAATATGTCACTGTGGAAACATTTCAGATGTCTTTGGAAAAAAATAGTTAAACTAGTGTTGCAAGTGGCCACAGCTCGAATATGTAGTAGTGTCGGCCACCTTCCAATGTATGAATACAATACGCATGACACTTCTATCTATATAAATTCATTGGACTAGAGCCTTTATTAATATAGTTTAACTCGACCTTTACCAAAAAGTACTGAAAGCATTTTTCAATTTATCAATTTTTGAGACTTTTGCCAATTTGTTTAGTTATGGCTATGTACCGGTCACGTAGCGGCCACGCGTCGACGACGTACTGACTTTTGTATTTTTCTAACACTTTTTGCAGCAATATTGCATCAGTTCTCATCCCCTTCTTCTCGATGAGTTGCTTTGCCTCGGGCAATTAAAGTCATAATATCCTAGTTTTCCCGATAGTTAATAAAGCGCTGTTCTTCTAATGAATGAACATTTAAACTCTAATATAATGAGAAAAACTCAAATGAATTTGGAAAGTTTTTCAATCTGTTTTATCAGTGACGTGATTCAACATTAAATGGGGGTTCAAAATAGCTTACGACAAGTTAATAATAATACTGTGGAAAGTGTAAAGGTCAGCTTTTCTTAACCCCAACCAGCAGATTTATCACACCGTTTCCTGTAATCCGCCCCTTTACACTAAACCACCTCTAATATAAACTAGTAAAACAGTGTGATGCCGAGGGATAATATTTCACGGGCGTGAAATGCACAATCGCCGGAGACGAATTAAGCCGCTTGAAGTCCTGGGAAAAGAAGGATGATGATGTTCTTCCTGTTTTATACACAATTTACCTGATTCTGGGTTGGCGTCGTCAAGCCCTAATTAACTTAATTGAGTGAAGCCTCCTATTTGGTCCTTTTATACCAGTTTTCTAATTAGTATCTAACTATACGTATACGTCCAACCTGACTAATAGAATTATACAATGTTAACCTTGCCACTAAACACAATAATTTGGATCGGAATTAATATTAATAAAATCCCGATCGATTGTCGATTTTCAGTATTGTAAGGTAAATACTGATTATTTAGTAGGTGACCTGTGTAACTAGTAATAGTTAAGATCAGCGACAGACAATTAACACGTTATTGTGTATTTTGTCAAATTTTAATTTCAATATCCACCATATTCCCCTACCTAGTACCTTTAGATTATCACTCGTTGAAGATATGATATAAACTCGAGCCGCTCTATCGGTTATATGTGTAACTAGTAATAGTTGTTTCAGTTAAATTCATTATATGATATAATAACAACAACAAATAACAAAAAATATATAAATCACGTCATATATGTGAACTATTTTAAGGGGTTCCACATTAACGCAGTAGTTCATATTAATTTACAATCTAATTATTTCTTAGTTTTTAATATAATTTTGAAACTGCATAGACGGCTAAAAATATCTGGAATTGTGTCAAACTAAATACTTCTATTTTATTATTAAATTGTTTTTGTTTTAGACAAACAGATCATTATTTTTAAAGCCTTGATAAGTCACTTTGTATTCCGGGACAGGATAAAATGTTTCAACCTCATTATTTTGTATGGATATAGTTTATCTTTGATTTTATCTTATAAGAATATAAAAGTATATTTTGAGGCTTCTTTTGAGTTGTACTAGCTTATTGAAACGATTTTATTAAAAAATAATATTATTTTTATCCACATAAGCGTAGCAGTATGACAACGTGGCGTAAACAACACTACAGAGTTGCGTCAGCGACACAATATAGCGGCTCAAAATACTCCTATTCATTGACTTATGGGTATTGATAATAATAATATATTATTTCATGATATTATACTAAGTATTAACGAAACATACAGCCGCATTCAATATAATAGTGTAATGAGAGTGTGTTAGTGAGTTGTATTGGTGCGTATACGAATAGAACTGGCTGACTCGACTATAGTATTGGTGTACACCAGCTCTATTCGTACACGCACCGCACGCACACACTCTCATTATTTATTTTTTCACCATATTTCACCCCCTCTCAATAAAAATTAATTATTAAAATTACTTGGATACTCCATCAATATAATAGTGTAATGAGAGTATGTTAGTGAGTCGTGCTAGAACTTATAGTATTGGTGCATATACGAATAGAGCTTGATAGTGTTGGTATATACCAGCTCTATTTATATAAGCACTACAAGCACACTCTCTCATTACACTATTTTAATTAATACGGCTGTTCGAGCCACTATTTGGTGTCGTTGACGCATCATTGTCGTGTCACTGCGCTTACTTATTTTTATTAACAACTTTCCTAATCCTCGGAAAGGGGAATAAATTAATAATTGACTCATTCACTTAAGTATCACTGAAAGCACTCACAGACTTTTCCACCTAATTATTAATTAATGATTGGCGAGGGTTTTAATTTTTCACTCTTCAATCATAATTTATTAGGGCAAAGTTTGCAAGAAGAAAAAAACCGCTGTCTTCGGATTATTTCAAAAGTAATTATTCTCGAACCCAAGAGATTATTTTCGAAGGAAGAATTAAATTTGTTTCAAACAAAATATGTTGGTATTGTGAGATATTTTAAATGCGGGCACAGAGACTTTAGCACCCCTTTGATCTGCAAGCCTGTGTGATTTGAACAATGCAAATAGAGCCTCTTTTTATACTTTCAGCCATGGCTTCTACCCCTTTTGTAAAATAATAATCTAGATAATTATTTCCCTCATAAGATTTCCTAATATCAAAAGCATGCCTCAAAATAATTATATTATTAATGGCTGAAAATCTTGGATCATTTACAAATATTTCATAGATTAATTGCGAAATAAAAAATATATTATATAAACTTTTTTCTTAGACCCACTTTGCACTCCCACAATTCAATTTTTACGCATGAGTTATTTTATTCTCTCTCTTGGAAAAAAAATACCGTAAATCTGTCACAGAGGCCTTCAACGTGTTTTCTTCACAATACTCAATATTAAACCTACACATTTTAATTTAATTACGAAGTAAAAGAGAATTAAAGGCAATTTGTTTCATCTGTCGACACTTGAAAGGGATTAAAAATAAATCAAGGGTCGAGTATGAAAAATTAGAGGGGAGGAATTCTTTAATAGTTATTAATATCTGAAGAATTCTTTGCAATTGAAGCGTCGAAAGGAAGGAAAATTACAAATTTCTCTACAGTGGAAGTATTCTTCAAAGTCGGAAGTATTGTTTTAATTTATTTAAACTCATACTTTATAATTCTAACTTCATCGAGAATTTTTTTAAATTTTTTGCTTTTATAAAAAAATTGTGGGAGTTAATATATTAAAATTCTGTGTTAAATTGTCCTTTAAAATTTATCTTAAGAATTAACAGTATGATTGTTCAAAAAACAAAAAAAAACAAAGGATAAAGTGCATGACTAAAAATACCGTGATCAGGGGTTCAAATCTCTTATAAAATATATTAAAAATAATAAGGGGCCAGATAGTAAAAATTAGTGATTTAAATTATTTTCGCCTATAATACAGTTATTTTTGTGTAAAAAAATACATCATTTTATTCATCCAATTGTGTGATAATCAATCTCCTCTTAATAATCTATATATGTTCCTTTTTTATTTAAATAACTAAAAATGTGTACATACATTTAATAAACGCGTTAGCCCCTTATATATATTATACATCAGTTTAACAAGTTAGAAGATATGTTGCGTGTCTACAAATACTGTGTCATGAGTTCAAATCCCGGTTATTACGATTGGTAGATAAGGAATAAGATTAATAAATCATCTTGATCCAGGTTTACTCTGAATTCCTGGATTGTTGGTAAATACTGAAGCAATTAAAAATAAAATCATTATTGTGTTGGCCACTATAAATATTTTTTTTGTAATATTGTACCCTTTATATTTGAGTCCAAAACTCGCCATTTCCATAATAATGCATGTAAAAATGTATAATATTAATGCACATAATGAAAGTGCATAAATTAAAGACGCATTTATTTCCTTTTTACAATAATCAAATAAAATCTTTAATATTTTATTAAAATTGTAGCTTTAAAATCATTTTTCGATAAATCTATTTAATCCAACATCTTTAAGTTAAGTAATAATTTTACAAGTAACTTTATTTTTACTGCATATTAAAATACAAATACTTATAGCTTTAAAAAAACTGATTTATATGGACTGACAGCGGCATATTTTTATTAATCGATAGAAAGGCGCGTGGCTATAAATACCGTGGTCATGGGTTCAAATCCCGGTCAAGTAAAATAAAAATTTGGACTTGGAGATCAAGAATAATATTAATAAAATCCCAATTGATAGTCTCGATCCAGGTTTACTATGAATTCCTGGTTTGTAACGTAAATACTGATTAATAAATTGGTGACCTGTGTAACTATTAATAATTATTGAATTAACACGTTTTTATGTCTAAAAAAACAAAATTTGTAACGACTTCCAAAAAAGTAAATAAATAAATATTGAATCTCATCTACTATTGGTTGAATACATCCTATAAATCCATTTCTAGGAGTTTTTTTCAGTAAGCCAATTTTATATAGCCAATTTTTTTGGCATTTATAGATAACGCTCCCGAAATTGGTGACCCCGACGTGATTATTCATATAACATCGTTTCTTACTTTCAGGTACATTTTATCCCTGGCTCTGGCTGATCTTCTGGTAATATTGACTAGTGTTCCATTCACATCCACCCTGTATACAGTGGAGTCTTGGCCCTTTGGAGAACCCGTGTGTATAATATCAGAAACAGCTAAGGACATATCCATTGGGGTGTCAGTTTTCACCCTCACTGCACTTTCAGCAGATAGATTTTTCGCCATTGTCGACCCTCTTAGGAAATTACACACTTCAGGTAAATAAATATACATATTTTTTAATATCCATTATATACGTTTTATATTGTTTGTACTCAAGATCTTTATCAAACCATTACCCCGTAAAAGATGGACTAATGCTTCACTTACACCGCCTACTCCTAAAAAAACACATTATTATGAGCGATGAAAGTTCTTCCTCATAACGGGTGTTTTGAAAGATGAATATAAATCTTTTTATTACTTACTCGGGATTCTTGCATGAGTACATTCTTATGTTTCATAAAAATAATATTTTTGTTATTAAATCGGAAGCCTGATTAGAACAGTTAAATACAATGAATTGAAGTATATTCAATTGTTATAACTAAATACAAAAAAGTGTGTTAAATTATAAGTAATCTTGAACAATACTGTTGATAAGTAGTTAATATGTAACATAATTACTGCTTCTTAATATATTTTATAAAAAATTCCGGGTTTATTTATATTAACCAATATTCAGTGTAAAAAACTCATGTTTTAATATTTTGCCAATTTTATTAATTGTGCCATAATTGCAATAATGCCTTTTTTACCTAATATAATATAATAAATTATATTATTTAAAAAACTGCCTCAAAAATTACTATCAAAACCAATGAATGATACTTAAAAATAGACAGTTTCAAAATGAAGATCTAAAATTTATGTATTTGTATAGTTAATAAAAAATATTGTACCAAAACCACATGATTTATATTCCATAGTTAGGGGGCGGAAATGCAAAAAATCTAATCAAATTAATTAATTTATTTAAAAAAATAATAATATCTTCATAAGCGGCAATATTTAATTGTACATGTAAGGCTGAATTAACATCAGTTAAAAACTTAAACCGGTTATTGCACTTCCTCCCCCTAGCTATGACTATAACAAACCCTTATTAATAAATTATTAATAAATTAATTAACCGCTCTCAGAAGGGGATTTTTAAAAATAAATGTGATAAATATAATCAATTTATATTAAAAAAATAGTGTTGTATTGAATTTTAATATAAGACACTTAAAAAAAAGTATTTAATTGCAACATCCTGATCAGCGACCCTCTGCATCCCTTCTCGCTACGCCACTGGTTTTAACCAAAATTATATAGCATGACTATCCAAAAAGGGGAGTTTTTGTTTATTATGTAGATGGTATCTAAAAGCAATTAAGTTCTTCGCCTTGTTGTCGCCAAAGTATGTAAATATACTATATTTTCTTTTTGTGCAATGTGCGGTCGAAGAAAATATTAATTGTCAATTCTAAACCAATTGAAAAAATGTCAATCAAAAAGTGAATGCAATTCGGTGTGTTTGTGAAGTTTAATTATGCGTCTGGGAGTTTATGATTAGATATCACAATTTTCGATATTTTGAATGGATAATTAAATATTATTTTAATCGGTTTAGGTGGAGGCAGACGAGCTACAAGAGTTACAGTATTCACGGCGTCCATGATATGGTTATTAGCTATAATCTGTGCCCTTCCAGCAGCAACTGGAACTTATCTCAGGTCTTTCAGAGTCAATGCTGAAACAGTGGTGAGTTTTAACAATTTCATATCATGTAAATCCCAGTGGAAATCTACACTCTTCTTACACATCAAGCTTGAAATAGTACAGACCGTTGGGAATTTAGTGACAATTTCACAGACAAATACATATGTGCATACATTATTTTTGTATAAAATATTCTCTTTTCAAGACATTTTAATAAAAGATTTAATTTAATGCAGTTAAGTAGCAATATTGTCACCCAACCTAACCTAACCTAATGGGTTCAATTAAAATATATTTTTTACGCTCAAAATATAAGGGTTTCGTATTTCGTGATGTTTCATAACATTTTTTTATTTGAATTTTATAAATTGAAATAAACATGAATATGTATGAATTAAGCTTGTATTTTATATTTAAAAAAAATTGAAAAACGTATTTTTTAGAACTTTTATTTCCAAAATAATTAAGTATACGCGGCTGTATGACTACCTTGTGTAGAGCAAATGTCAGACATATTCAGAGGATTACCCACCAGAAGCTATTATTGGTCACACTATAATATCTATTATTAATCAGAGACGTTTGCGTTTTGTGTGTTTTATAATCAACGTTTGGATGTAAAAATGTGCCAGTAACTGATATTTCCAAATGAAACTATTACATTATTAAGAAAATATTTTAGCTGCATTTTAATTTCATGTGAAAATTTTGCCATTGCATAAACGCGCTTAAATTATTTTTATTATTATAAGAGGTTTTCTTAGTAAATTTCCATCTTTGAATAATTGTTACTTTAAAAGATATTTACATTATATTACTAACTTTATTTATAAAAGAAAACGCTTATGTCATACTCATTTTATTTTTATATTTTTTTTATTACTTCACAGTCAACATATCAAAAGTATAATTTTATGAGAATAAGCAATTTTAGAAGAATTTATTAATATCAAAGTTAAAAAGAATTCAAGGTGAAAAGTGGACACCTCTACGAGAATGCGCTACGACACGGTGATAGTGGTGCTACGGCGGCGTAGGCTTAATAACATTAGACTATTAAATTGATCCATTTATTAGTTAAATATAATAATAATGTATCCACATACACACTTTATATTTTTTTCAGTATGTAATGAAGTTTTAGATTGAAAAAAAATGTATACAGCCCTTTAGTATTCGGGCGTATGTGCATTCCTATTACATTTTTTTTCTTTATTACTCGTAGCGATGGCATTATTTAAATATTGAGATAATTGAGAGAATGCTTGTTTTCGAGAAGTCAAGGGCTCAGATATTTTTTCCCCTTCAAATTGTAGACTTGATACATTAATGCAGGAAACGATTACCGAAAATCAGCTTTTTCGAGCGGAAAATTGTGCAATGCGGTTATTTCATAAAAATAATGATTTTATAAGGTACAAAATTTCACCAGAAATTCTATATAATGTGAGAGAGAATAATCTAGCCGAAAACCCATCACGAAGGCTTACAGGATTTATTGAACGTATGGGTGAAATATGTAGGTATTTCCAAACCGATGGATTGTTCATTATGTAAAATACTACAACAATAAATTTAAGACCTCAAAGAAAAAATGGTAGAATTTATATAAATAATTCATGTGAATCGGTTATAATTAACGAGTGAGTAAATTAGGTTAGTATCGTGTGCCAACACTTTTCACTGAATTTCCTTGACCTGTAAAAATTTTAAGTTTACTATTTAAAAATTGGATTGTATTGTATATTTATTAAACACATTTATTAAAAAAAAAACAGAGCCTTTTCCGTGACCCGTGTAATTAGTCATAATTAAGATCTCTGACAGGTAAAAATTTACACGTTGTTGTGTCTAAATAAACCCTATATAAATAACTAAATATAAAGATAATTATATTTTTCATGTTTTCTGTAATATTATTAATTAATTAATAATTTAATATCAATTTTACAATATATCGAAATTATGATGCGGTCAAAATAAAGGGGTTTCATATTTTGTGACTTTCGATGACTTCTTATTATTTTAATGTAATAAATTGAAATGAACATGAATATTTATGAAACAAGCTTATTTAATATATAAAAAAAAAATTAAAATGTATTATTTTTAGTACTTTTATTTGCAAAAGAATTAAGTGTACGCGGGTCTACGACTTTTCCCTAATATCATTAATTAATTGTACAATAAATATAAGGTGGTTGTGATATATTGGATGACATAATATAATATATTAGGCAGGATAACAATGATTTGTGACTAATTTGTGTATATTCTATAGACCTGTTGAGTTTCTCTGTATTAATTTAATATTAATGTTAATGAAACCCAGTAATGCGGCATAATTTTGTAAAACTTTCACGTACTTATGAACTCTTAGCGTTGGTCAGGCTTTTTGTTTTCGCACAGCTCTGTCACTTCATTATCGATGGACTTTTTCAGAGTTGGTGAAGTTCGGATTATGAGTGGAGAGCTTTTAGGAAACCCAGATCAATTGTCTGACTATCGATTTTTTGATGGGAAAAAACCCGAAGCGCTTTCCCCGTATAATATAAGGTCTTTACGTCAAAAATACGTCATGTTGTCAAAGGCATCCAAAACGATTTCTTTGAATAAATATTATTTCTTTTTTTTATTATTCCACAGATATACGTGTGCTACCCTTATCCTGAAGAATACGGACCCGACTACCCCAAGCTGGCTGTTCTCCTGAAATTCCTCCTTTTCTATGCAATTCCACTGACGATTATTGCGATATTCTATGTCTTGATGGCCAGACATCTTGTCCTGAGTGCCAGAAATGTTCCTGGGGAATTGAGAGGGGCTCAGAGACAAGTAAGTGTAGTCCTTTCTTTGAATATTGGCCAAATCAAATAAAATACATCAATGTAGTTTAATATATCGGCCCAATACAAAGTCGTACAAATCCACGTGTAGCTCAAAACTGAAATCCGACACCGATTTCTTTTTTTCTCTCTCAACCTAAGTAAATAAAATTTTATTACAAGCCCTTAACCTTATTTCTTTCAGAAAATCTTAATTGGATACCGTCGAGAAAAAAATATACATTTTTAGTTTAAAAAATAAACAGCATTTCTATCAGTATTTTTTGCCATTAATAATGCCAATATTGAGGCTATAATTTTGTGAAATTCGATACTTTTATTCAGTTTATACTTAAGTTTTTAGACACAACAACGTTTTTATTAATTGTCTTCCGGCGATCTTAACTATTACTAGTTACACATGTTATCGACTTAATTATTTTACTTTACAATACAGGAAATCAGAGTAAACCTGGATCAAGATGATCGATGATTTAATTAATATTATTCCCTAACTCTCAGTCGTAATAACCGATTAAATCATTGTTTTTTGTACGACTACATTTTTTTATCTCACCTTATTAAATTATTATTTTCTTCTATTATTAAATATTTATTTTGCAGGTGAGAGCCAGGAGGAAAGTGGCAGTAACAGTGTTGGCATTTGCATTGATTTTCGCTTTATGCTTCTTACCATATCACACAAGCATGATGTGGTTCTATTACAGGTATCAATTCAAAACAATAAATATAATAAAAATGTGTTAATCGCAGTGATGTGCCAAGAATAAACGAATTTTATAGTACTGACTCTCTTCTGAATATTGATTATATCGCTTCATTGCACTCTATAGGTGCGATATAATATTCGTTTAACTTTGGCACATCTCTTGTTATAGTTGGACAGGTGACCTTGCAAGAGAAATAGCTATGAATTTCAAAACTAAAGTACCTTGACTGATGTTATTAAATGCTTTCAGCTGGCTTTATTGTTTTTTTTACTACTCAATTTAAATTTAAAAGCATACTGTATAATTTTCACGACAGCCTATTTACTATTCAAGTTTCCCTCATAACTATTCTTTATAGATGAGGTTTAATACATCTTTTTGACAATGCGTATCATTAAAGACACAATCAGTTTATAAAAAATATTTTCCTTATTAATAAAGTATACCTTGAAATGTTTAAGGCTTGAATCATATTAGAGCGTCACGTATTGTAGTGACGTCATTGATACGTCAGCGATACGTTGTCGATACGTCAGCGATATACTAGATGATATAATGTGACTCAAATAATTACAATAAAATTTTAAAACACTTCAAAAACGTGGGAAACGAGGATGTATTTAGTCGCCAAAAGATTCATATGACAGTTACTTGAGGAGCTGCTTTTACTGCTCGTACTGTTTATCTGTCACTTGTCGATCTTTCTAATTACTTTACACTTAATATGGCAAAGTTCGTCATTAAAAGTTGCTCGATATAATTAAGGATAAATAATATGTCACTATGTAAACAATTCGGATGTAAAGAAGAGAAAAATATTGTTGCTCTCGAGGAATTTTATATGCTACAGTGTTGCAGGTGGCCACAGCCCGCTTATGTGTATATGTATAATATGCGCATGTAGTAGTGCCAGATATTAAAATAATACGCATGACACTTCTATAGATATAAGTTAATTGCTCACAGTATATACACATTAGAACGCCTCGTGCCGGCTACGTACCGGTCACGTAGCGGTAACACATCGACGACGTACGAAAATATGTAAACATTTCAGATTTTCGGATAATATGCGCACGTAATAGTGTGGACCCTGTACCAATGTATGAAAACAATACGCATGACACTTCTATCTATATAAATTCACTGGACTAGATCCTTTATAAAATATAGTTTAACTCGACCTTTACCAAAATGTACTGAAAACTATTTTTTCAATCAATTTATGAGAATTTTGCAATTTTTGATAGTAATTTAGATACACTGAAAGAATTTAAGTATGCAAACTTTTCCATGTAAAATAGTAGAAACATTTTTTTATAAAAAAATACAATTGCTTTTTGTATTGTGAATCTAGGTGAAATACTTGCGATAGTGAAATTTACTAGATCACAAAGGGGTTGGTTTGGTGACACACACCCTAAAAAGATTGCTTTCACACAGGGGATGGATTTCTTTTATTCATTAAATGTAACACAAGGCTGTGAAAATAATATAGCTTTAAACAGAATATAAAAAATGTGCACGATTATTTTGAAAAATTCGCAAACAAGTTTAAATGAGGGGAATGACGCTGAAATATTACCCTTACACTTTGATCATGAACATTATCATGATTGTAATATTTCAAAAAATAATAATGGAATTGTTTATTGCAAAGTTTAACGCGTACAACAACAAGCAGCACTTTAACTGATGAAAGACCAAGCGGAAGTTCATTAAACAAGTCTTCGGTCAATTCAGAGGTTACGTTTACTTCACAATGTAATTACAATATTTTAAAGGGACATATATATATATATATATATATATCGCAAAAATAACCAATTAATGGGCCGGATGGATTAAGGGCGTATACTGAAGTTGTCAGTTTCTAGATAATCGAGTAATATATTCTACCCCTACATATATACCAAATTTTTTTTAAAGATTATTTACAAAAGTCATTTGATCGAAAAAGGGCGTATTAGGTTTTCCGCCCTTATTCCCTATTTAAATTTTGTGCAATAATTGAGAGTATGGGTGGAATAAGGGCGAATACTAAAATTGTCAATTGAATATTCTTTAATATTAAGATGTATTTTTTTCCTGTCGTAGCAAATAGTTCTTTTTTAAGTTTACTTTCAAAAGTCATTTTACGGAAAAGGGGCGTATCAGGTTATCTGCCCTTATTTCACACTTTTTTTAAATTGGGGGATTGGTTAGAAAAATAATGAGGTCCATTTACCTTAATTTGCTGTCTTCTATATACTTTTTACATCAAAGGGAATTTTCAGTTTATTTACAAAAGTCATTTTATGGGAAAAGGGGTGTATAGCGTTATAAGTCCTTATTCCATCTAACCTCTCAATTGATTCAATCCCCGCTAATATTAATAAGCCGCTGTCATTCCACACGAATCAGAGATAAAAATTGTCGATAGTTAGCTTATTTATAATTAGAGTTTTATTTTTGATACAGGAACACCTCACTTTTTTTATAAACTTCAGTATAATATTATACATTAAAAATGTCGGGAGCTTATTGGTATATTTTTAATATAATTTCCATTAAAATATTCTCACTGATTTAAGGCCCAACCCATATATTAGTTACATCCCTTTAGAGGCATCCTAACTAAACCTGAAATATATGTTCTATTAAACGGAAACACCTGAAGCGAGAATATTTATAGACTGCACTTTACTTACTACCTGTTTTTTTTCATCTTATCGTCACTTACATTTTTAACACTTTTATTTTATATCCGTCATTAAAATGAGATTATTGTTAGCGGGTTCGTTTATATCGATATCAAAGTAAATGAGGTTCACGAAGGTGAATTTTATAACAATGCCTCAAACAAATCCAATTAGACGATAAAAAAGGGTCCATTCGTCCTGTTTTTAGATTATCTGCTTGGTTTTAATGCTATTTTTTATTATTACAGTCCAACAGCCGAGAAGGACTACAATGTATTTTGGCACATCTTGAGAATCGCTGGATTCTGTTTGACTTTCGTTAACAGTTGTGTCAATCCAGTCGCTTTGTATTGCATCAGTGGGACTTTCAGGAAACATTTCAACAGGTAACCAATTAAATAAGCCTTTCAAACTATTAAATTAGTAGGTTAACTACAGGTAATCTCCCTTTCGAGAGACATTTTCAGATAATTGCTATTTAATTACTGATTAATTTATTACACGCTTTCAAGAAACAAACCGTTGCAAAAGCTATACCACCACTATATTACTAGCAGACCATACAACTGGATGTTTAAATATAAAGATGACGGACCAAACAGATGAATTTGACAAAGGCAATACTAATTGACTCATCTTATTGGTCCGCCATCTTGATATTTATAAATTCAGTTGTAATATATCATGCAAAAGCCAAATATGCCAGTACCAAATGTGAAAACATAATTATCTTTCATTTTCTCTGTGCCAATATATTATAAATATTCGAGTTTAAAATCATTATAACGTATTTTGACATTAACTAGCTGACCACAAACGGCTCTGATTACTTTCATAGTAACCCAATAGCTCATAAAAGCATAATATCTCAGATCATGAGTTTAAATCCCACTCAAGTAAAAAACTAGTTTAATTGGTTATTACGACTGGGAGATCGAGAATAATATAAATAAAATCCAGATCGATCGTCTTGATCCTTGTTTACTCTGATTTCCTGTATTGTAAGGTAAATACTGATTATTAAGTCGGTGATCTGTGTAACTAGTAATAGTTAAGATAACTGACAGATAATTAATTAACACGCTATTGTGTCTAAAAAAATTCAATTACAACATCCACCATATTCCCCTACTTAGTACCTTTAGACTATCACTCATTTAAGATACGATAATTCGGACAGAGCCTTTCTAGTAATCACCGACAGACAATTAATTTAAGTTGTTGTGTCTAAACAACTAAAAAAATTAAAAACCTTCTCAAAAAGCCGAGGAGCTTAAAAATGAATAAATCTTCATACATTTTCTAAATTGAGATTTGTATACATCCTAAAATCTGAATTTTCTCTCTCTTCCAGTTCTGTAATAATATGAATGCGCTTCATCCCCTAACTTATTATTGAATATTAAGCAGGTGAATGATGGCCATGTGAGATATACATAAAATGTAAAAAATATCTTAAAAGCCTCCTTTATTCACCTTTCTCATTACTTTATGCAAATGTTCAATCCCGTGACGCAGACAACAGAACAAAAATTACCTTTTTTCCCCATGCATATACAAGAAAGAGCCTTTAATGATTGTACGTGTTTCAGGTACTTGTTGTGTAAAAAAATCCAGCCAAGGGATCATTCAGTGGCGCGAAGGGCAACTTCCATATCTTTAACAACCTCTAGAAATAGAACCTTCTCCAGAGCATCGAATAGAAGATTTCCAAGCACTTCTATTAGAAGGTAATATGAGTATTCCGCTTATTTATATTTACCATGTACTTTATATAACATCAATCAATTCTGAATATCGTATTGCAAAGCAAACAATCTCACACAATACAACATATCTTTAATTGAACTTCAAATATTTTAAATGCTTCTATGCAATGCCAATACTAAGGGCCTAAGTATTTTTTTGATTTATTATGATTGAGAATCTTTGGTTGTTATTAATGAGTGAATATATGATCTTTGATGTTTATTATCTTTGATGTACAGACTATTCAATATACTAAAAGGAATACAGTGTAATATTGAAATATATTTGAGGACTATTATTCATGAATGATGATAACATGTGATGTCTCAATATCATACATTATGCATATTACTCGTTAATACTAAATTTATTACATATTGGCATTGCATAAAAGCATTTAAAATATTTGAAGTTCAATTAAAGACATTTTGTTTATATTTATATTATATTATTTCACAGATGCGGTCCTGAAACATCCGTGACAATGCTTGGAAATGGAAACAATCCTGTAATTTTCAACGAAATGGTCTGCAGCAAAATGTAAAATTAAATAAAGTAGTACATAATTTATTGTAATTGTTGTAAATAGTAATTATAAATATAAGGGGCTCTTCACGCTTACTCGATATTAAGTCAAAACACTTCTGTGATTGTTTAATTAATTGATATTTATTGTGAATAATTGTGGGTAAATATGAATGGAAATAAACCAAATATGAACTTAAAATATTTATAAGAGAAGGATGATGCTACTTTTCGGAGGGACATTTCAGCTTTTAAAATATTTTAAAATTTACCAAAAAAAAATACAGCTTGTTTACCCTCTATTTCTATAATTTGCCATGCTCTATTAATGATAGTTTTATGTGAATACATTTTTTCTCAACAAAATAAAAAAAATCATTCAAAATTTCGTGTAGTTATTATTTTTATTTTTTACAGGAAAATCGCGTGATAGAAAACAATTTTAAATGGGATTTATGGGGGGTTTAATTGCCTTCAACCAGGTGTTCGAAAGCCCCAATTAAATGTTATCTATGAAAAATATATTTTACAACCACACCCACAATATAAGGGTGAATTTACTGGAAATTCGATGATTTGTGTTTGGGAAATGGGACATGGTAACTCAATCTATGTGTGAGGGGTTCTCTGTAATTATTAAATTAGAGGATATTAAGCACAAATCAGTTTGCTTGTTATCATTTTCAATGTATTTATTTATAAATGTATACAAAAATCGGTTGCAGGTGAGTTTTAAAATAATTACAAAATAAGCAAAACTCTTCTTGTAATATGAAAATTGATTTTTTTTTAAATATATTGATATAACAATCATATTTAAACATGCAAATTATATCACTAAAAAGCATTTTAATAATACTTTATAATATATTTTTTGTTATTTAATAAAAAATATACTGCCATCTGTTTAAGCTATGTACAATCAACGAACTAAAAAATGGTTCGTTTCTTTGATAAATTAATATTTTATTAAAAATATTTTTCCATTGGGATTATTAATACGTTAAAGTGGATGAAATGTGTAAAATAAAATATTAAAAAATATATGTATCGTGTGAATTTTTGATGATGTTCACGAAAAGACGGTTCATCCGTCACTTTCCATCAAATTTAATTGACGTTTGAGATCGCATTTCTTTCCACTTTTATTATAATGGGATAACCTTTGGTGGATTTTTTTCACGCAGAGAGATGATTAAATATTGGTATAATACAGAATAAATACATAAATTAAAGCTTAATAATACCGGGAAACCCGCATCGAACAGATGCTCTTTTGTTCGTAATCTCATTTTTGCTATTTTTAAAACTCTTATTGTTAAGATTTTTACACAGCGGTTATTTAAAGGCTGGATTTAGATTTTATATTATTCGAGTCTTTATATTGATTCCAGCTAAAAGCAACTAAAAATGATGGGTTCAAGTGGGTGCTTGTCAAACACTTGAATTCCTACTTTCGCCCCTTTTCCTTTCGATATAATATAATTTACCCAATTCCGGGTGATAATACCTCCATTTAATTTAATAAAATATTCAATTGTTCCAATATGCGAATTGTAAAGTTACTTACTCCTTGTCAGTTTGAGGAAACTCATATTCAAGTCTCAATACAATGTGTGATTGAAGTTTTGCGAAAATCGATACAATTCGATAGGGCTGTAAAAATATTCAGTTAATCAATAACTAGTTTAAATTATGATTAACTTAATAATTACTTATTTGCCTACATAATTAATATATTTTATTATATATAAATAAGCATAATAAATCAATAAAATCTATTAATGTTTAAAAAAAGCGTATCCACCGGTTACTAATTTGGAGCAATTTACAAGTTGTCTCCAAATTAAGTTAATAATATTTATCATATATTTAATAAGGCTATTTATACATGACATAAAGACTGTTTTATTGATGAATAATCAAGTTTGCATGTTTTTTTCAGTTTAAAATATTTTTTTTTAAGATTTTTTTTTCTTAGGAAGAGAAAAATATTTCTCATAGCATTCCTAAAATTATGAATAATTTAACTAGAACTTTAAAGTTTTGGAGACGTATGATTTACATTTAAAATATATAAAAGTATAATTGCGCAATTGATTGCACAAAAATCAACAATCACTCTCAAGTTACGTAGCTCACTGTTTAAACAAACCGGTCTAAAGTAAGCAAGTAGTTTAAGTAGTAGTTTTTTCGATTTTAAACATTAAATTTAATTAAAAATTTATAAGTGATGTGCTAAGCCGTTTTCAAATTGGCCCGGCTCGTTGCGGCACCCTGACATACAATTTATCTTCATTAATTTATATTCTTGTTTCCTAATGAATTTGTTAATTTGTTGTTAATATATCATTAATATTTTCAACTAGACCATACAACTGAATGTATAAATATCAAGATGGCGGAGCAAGCAGTTGAGTTTGATATTTATACATACATACAGTTGTATGGCATTCTTACCGGCGGTAAAAAATAAGCAATTTGTAAAAAAAATATTTATGAAGTGAAATAATTTTAAGCCTACATGGAATTTTCTTTGTAGGAGTTCTTTGTAGGAATAACGCATGATCTTTTTAATTTAATATTTTTTTAGTATATTATTATACAGTATCAAAATATCCAGCGGGAGAATCAGTAGTTGTTGTGAAGCCGAGCAGGGAAGACGTGTTCTTTGTATTAAATAATTATATTGTGAATTATAAAATAAGACTTTCAAATAAACGAAGATAAATTAGGTAAAGCCTTCATTTTCAACGCCTTCTTCATTTTTCATAATTAATAAGTAATGAAAACAGTGATTTTCTCCTTAATTAAAATATGTTTGTCGTCATTGTTTGTACAGCTTAAGTAATTCTTAACCATAAACGAAGTTAATACACAGCAATAATAAATTATTAGGTAAGGAGTATATACGGTTATGTATACGATAGTAAACGGGGGTAATTGGGCGTCACAGTTCCCCCATTTCCATGGTGCATTAGTTTGGCCGAATTCCATAGATATATCTAAGGTTTAAATGATCGTGAATTTATTGGCATACACCCATTTACCCCCATTTTCTATTCTATACCTAAACTCATTGTATTTTTTATTCGATTTAATACTGATATTCGGAGATAAATCACAATTAAACTTTGACAAATACATTTTTAATTAGAATTCTGGAGTTTTTCACAAAATAACTAAACTAAAATAGTAAGTAATCCTCTAGTCACCGTTTTATTTTTGTACAATAGTTGGAATAAGGGCGTACACTTAAATTGTCAGTTTTGAGTCAATCGAGTAACATATTCTACAATATTATGAAGTATTTACTGTCTTTGGTAACTAATAACTCGAAATACAATAGTTTATAGATTGAAACATTATTAAGGGAAAGAAATATCGCAACAATAATTAATAGAAGGATTATGTGGAATAAGGGCGTATGGTGAAATTGTCAATTTCGATAGAATCGATTAAAACATTTTATCTTTTATATGATAAAATATTCTATTTAGTGATTTAAAAAAAAATTGAGTTTATTTACAAAATTCATTTTACGGAAAAAGGGCGTATAGCGTTTTGTGCAATAGTTGAGAGGTCGGGTGAAAAATAATAATGCCCATTTACCCTCATTTGCCATCGAATACCCAACAATACACTTTATACTTTATACATTAATAAGATTTTTGAGAATTTCAATGTAGAAAATTGAACACCTTTTAATTATTTTAAAATAATTTATATTCATCCGCCCTTATTCCACCAAACCCCTCAATTATTGCATAAACCAATTTTATAGCTATATTTGAATAAACCAATACTAATATAGTTATAATTTAAATCACTTCAGTCAAGTCAAGTGGCAGCCACATTTATTTCCGCTAATAATAATAACACGCTGTTAAAAGCCCACGTAATAGAGAATCGAATAATATTTGAATTATTATGTTTTAATAATATATACATATTTGGTTTGACTTGTGAATAAACATCTTTAGAAGTTCGCCAAGTTTAATAATTATATCCGTCAGGGGAAAACTGAAAAGCTGACTTTTCACTATTAAAAGATGTTTATTCATTTGTAATATTTTAATGCAAACATAAAGGTTTGGCTTTTATTTAATGTACACATTTATTCAAAATATGTCATATGAGCTTTTATCACAATTAAATAAAACATCTTCACAATTTTCTCTGCGGTCTGAATGAAAATGTTATTACATTCTTGTCACGCATTTCTTTCACATTAATGCTTCAAATTTGAAACGGCGGACTTTTTTGACATAAAAATATGTTTATAAATAACAAGGTTCGTTATAGCGACGATCAATTTATATAATATATAATCCCCAGAATATTAATTATTCGAGTCACTGCGGATGATCGGCGAAAACTCTACTTTAATATAATTTCCCTCGGCACAAATAGGATTCGGAAGATTAACCCCTTGTCATACATAGAAAACAAATTGTTATTATAAGCGGCTTAATTACTTATTATGATTTATTTAATTTTTTATTTAATGAATGTAACGGACAAAAAATCTAATAAATATTTTATAGTGTTAATAATAACGGGTAAGGCAAAATCTTGGTTATGTGACTTTTAGATCAGTTTCGCTTTAAGCATTTTGTTGTGTAGATGCCTCAATTTTATAATAGATAAATAAACGCAGCAGCAGAAAGCAGACATATAATTTAAAATATTTATTAACAATCTTATAGGCAAATTAAAATAGCACCGGCAATAAAATATTGATAATTTTTAGAATTAATACATACATAATTCATAACCGGAGGACGCGGTTTTTAAAATTCATTGCAAGATTTGATTACTAATCGCTTATTTAATTTAAAATTAAAAAATATATACGTGAGGTACATAATTTTTTTTTCAAAATTAAAAGATAATTAATTGAAAAAACCTATAATCTATGAGAATGCCAGACACCTGCATGTATAAATATCAAGATGACGGACCAAGCAGATGAGTCTGAGTTAGACAACTAGTGTTGCATTTGTCAAACTCATCTGCTTTGTCCGCCATCTTTATATTTATACATCCAGTTGTTTTGCCTGCTAATTTATCGGTTGCGTATTTGAATATAATTATTTATTTATAATTATATTACGGAGGTATTTTTTATTTATAAAAAAATATACAATTATGTATTAACTTCCATTAGAAAATAATTATATATATTAGAAAACAAGGATAGAAATTTATTTAAACAGCGAGCTACGTAACTTGAGAGTTATTGTTGATTTTTGTGCAAATCAATTGGTTTATACAGACTTTGGAATTGCTTCATACTTAATTCGTAACCGGTGGACGCATTTTTTTAATATTCATCGTGAGATTTTATTATTTTTCAATTATTTTTATTTCGTGTAAGCGCTCATTTCTTTTCTGTATTTTAGTCCTGTTTATATTTTTTTGGTTTACTCAGTGTCAATTAACATATAATTGGACACCAAACTCTTTGAATATTGAAATATTTAACTGGGGCGTGTATTTTCTACATCGAGAATATTAAATATGCGGTTTTCTCTCAAAATATTGACTTGGTATCTCATTAATTTACATATTCGATACGGGTTTTCTATTAATAATCAAAAAATTTAAAAACAGCCAAATTATTTTTATTGAATAATTGAAAGGTGCTCAATTCTACGATGTCTGTATTAATGATTTTTCACCAAAGGTTTCGTATGACAACCGCTTAGGGCACTACTTTTACCGCTCGTACTGTTTATTTGTCACTTGTCGATCTTACTAATAACATTCACTTAATATGGTAAAGTGCGTCATTAAAAGTTGCTGGATATATCAAAGAAAAATAATATATCACTATGTAAACAATTCGGATGTTTTTACTACTACGGTGTTCGCATTTGTTAAGTATATGTATAATATGCGCATGTAGTAGTGCCAGCCATGTTCCAATGTATGAAAACAATACGCATGACACTTTATTCAAGAACAAATTATATGTCACTATGTAAACTTTTGTAAAAAAAAAATAGTTACTCCAGAGTGTCGGATTTTAGGGACTAGAATGTTGCAGATGGCCACAGCCCGCTTATGTGTGAAGTATATGTATAATATGCGCATGTAGTAGTGCCAGCCATGTTCCAATGTATGAAAATAATACGCGTGACACTTAATAATAATTAAAATATTCAATATCAAATAATACGTAACTGTGTAAACTTTTGTAAAAAAAATAGTTACTCCAGAGTGTCGGATTTTAGGGACTAGAATGTTGCAAGTGGCCAAAGCCCACGTATGTGTGATGTTTATGTATTATAAGTGCAGGCCATGTTCTAATTAATGAAAACAATACCCATAACACTTGTTTAGATATAAGTTCATGTATTTTCTTAATCAAATTTTGTAGTCAAAATTCACGATGTCAATTTCGATACATCATTGATTAATAATTCTTTGACCAATAAGTGAAGTGTTCAACTTTCAAATCCCGCTGTCTCCTTATCATGTCAACTTGTCAAATTTTAGCAGATGATTGCTCCTTTTCTTTGGAATTAGCTTGATTCTAATTATATCTAGATATAATATAATGATAACATTTGCCTATGTTAGTTTTCCCTGTAAGGGATGTTCCGGAAATTTAACTATTTAGATAGCACTGACCAGGACATGAACTGAAGACGTCAGGCAACCCTAATAAAAATAAATTGTTCAGTGTATAATATTAACCTTTAACAGAGATATAATATATATGTAAAATGGGTGACAAAATGACGTAAACGAATGTAAATATTTGAGTCTGAAATTGTGTTTAAAATAACGTACATTTTCGGTGTCAATGTTTATTTTGATATTAAAATGATATTTAGTTTAGCATTTAAACCTAATTTTCCATATGAGTTGAGACATCATCGTGACTTTTCATCAGTATAAAAATTATTACGATTGATATATTTTTTTCGCATTTAATTCCAACATAATATCACAGTTCTACGAAGTCTTAAAAGCACACACAATTTTAATACCTTAAGAAATATTTTTCGAAAAAACGACACTTCATATTCTAATATTTAAATATGTACAAGCAAATTTGAAAATAAATTACCACAAAAAAATGGCCAAAAGATTATAAGGCATCCTTAATTCTTCTCGTTTTTATCAATTTCCTTCATTCCTCCATTGGCGTAATATGATAAATGGATTTTCCTATAATATTCCTCGTGTCCTTAATAACAGAATTGTCTTTACTAATATATGCGTCTGTTTGATGTGTTCCTGAATTATTATTATAATAAATGTATTCATCGAGAAAACGGCAATATGAATTATGTACACGTTTTGATCACAACCTTACAATATAGAAAACTATCGAATAAATACTTTGGTATATTTATAATATCCCAATTGTAACAATCAAACAATTATTTAGTGGACCGAATTATGTCACATCTATAAAGCAAACAGTCTGTGTAATATTAAAAATAATATCTTATTCCGCACAGATATTATTTAAGATTTGTTTTGATATCAACTCGTAATCATTAATTATGTAAACAGACAAAGTCTCTTTAATCGGATTATTCTTGTAATACTTTCCCACAAATATATATGATTGATTTTTAAAAAATAATTAGGCAAAAAAAGCTTGTTATAATATAAAATTGATTTTTTTTTTTAAATAATATCATATGAAATTTTCATGCTTGATAGAGACGAATTTAAATGCTCGAAAGAGTGACAAGGAGTTTGAAACATCGTATTCATGTAAATAGTCTTATTATACAACTTTCGGGTTTTATATAATTCACACATGTCCACACACTCGATTTTGTCCTAAAATATAACTTTTAGTTATGTAATACACCAACGATCCCTTTGTTATGAAATGAGGTGATGCGCTCTTGAAATATATATTTTTTATATTATATCACGATAGCCTTTTTAAAAGGGTCTTTCAAAATTTTCTAGACAAAACAACGTGTTAATTAATTGTCTGTCGGTGATCTTAACTATTACTAGTTACACAGGTCATCGACTTAATAATCAGTATTTACCTTACAATACAGAAAATCAGAGTAAACCTGGATTATTATTATACCCGATCTCCCAGACGTAATAACCGATCATTTTTTTTACTTGAGTGGGATTTGAACCAATGACCACAGTATTTATAGCCACGCACTTTACCCTTGAGCTATTATGCTGGTTTATAGTTTACACATGTGCTTGAGAAATTATTTTATAATATTTACAATGACATTATATATATATATATATATATATATATATATATATATATATATATATATACTCTCTATATATATATATATAGCCTTGTTGCTGCGCTCTAATCTGAAATGGGCTTAGTTTTCCTAACTAAGTCCTTTTATTTCGCACCGCTTATTTAGTTAATTTTGTTATACCTGTAAAATTCATCATTGATGTGAGTGATTTTTTTTTTGGAGAATTTAAGACGAAATGTTTTATTCAAACCATAAATTTGCAAAGCCTCCGGGGTATTTTTTTGTCTGTTTTGGTTTAACTCAATTTCCTCACGCAAATTGAAGTTTGCCAATGGGCAAACAAAAATGGAAAATTTCCCTCGTTTCAATTGAATCAATGATTGTTTTCTTTCGTTTCAGCTGCGGATCAGTGATGTGAATGAAGTGAGTGTTTTAAATAATAATCACTCACAATGGATGGTGATATTTTATCGTGGGAGAAGAACTCAAGTCGGTCATATTCAAGTGACAATATAGTGTCTACAGATGAATACCTTCACCACTCGTTTCCATATGTGAATGGATCTTATTCACCTATAACAGAGTACACGCCTTACTCTCAGAGGCCGGAAACATATATAGTTCCATTGGTATTCGCAGTTATATTTGTGGTTGGAGTATTGGGGAATGGCACATTAGTAGTTGTATTCATCAGGCACAGAGCCATGAGGAATATACCCAATATGTGAGTATATTCATAAAACAAAACATACATACTGTAAGCGCCGATTCACACTACAGCGTTACATTTATTAGGGAAGGGAAGAGCTCACTAAATTATAGTAGTACTTTTTCAAGAACATCTCCAATATTTTGTCATTTATGATACCTTCCCCATTGACGGGAGTCCTTTGAAAAGGGTTAGCCAGGCAATTGTGGCCTTTACTTGATTATAATATAGTAGAAGTGGTTTCACAGGCCATTACATAGTGATGAGTCCTTAAGATCTGGTTTTGCTACGCTAGATGTACCTACTAAGTGACACCTTTTTTGCCGATGCCATTGAATGAACATGAGAGTCTCGATGGGGCCAGTTTCATCATATAGCTCCAAACTCGTGAGCTACGTAACAACAGATACAGATTCATGTACAAATATTCCGTTTCTTCAAGCCGTGTCAAAGCTAAAGCCGATCATTATAATGAAGGCACTCCGGAGTACATGTTCGTTACGAAACTGTAATAGAGGGGAAAATATAGTACGAGCTTTAACTTTATTTATAGCTTGCTGATATCGGTCAAATTTGATAGTTTGTAGCACGAGCTAAATCATGAAGAAACGCATTTTGCGCGTATACTCGCGCTCGAGATTTTAAATTCTGTCGAAAAAAATGGCTCTCAATCACGAATTCGTCACACTAACCAAGGCGGCTCAATTATATAACTTATTTACGTATTCAGATATTGATAAAGTTTGTATGAATTCAAGCAGCTGAGTCCAAAACCCTTTTTATAAAAAAAGAGTTGGCACTTTGGAGAAAGCCGAGTGAATGACGTCAGATCGTATTTTTTCTCATCCCAATGCTGTCTCTAAAGGCATAGTTCAGATCAGAGCGCAGTCACAAAAACGTAGACCAAATAGATTCAGAATAAGACAATTAGTATTGTCTCTTGTCTTGCCATCTTGATATTTATCATCCACTTATACGGCCTTCTGATATCGATGGTGACACACAATTCCGTATTTTCGCCCTGATTTGAAATAAGCCTTATATTCGTATTATTTAAGGGTGGGCATTTGAATTATTAAACGATTTATCACACTGTTTAAGTAAGTATGCGTCAGCGAAGCGCACTTTTAATTTTAACACGAGCTCTTCCCCTCTTTTATTGGCTGCTGTTGTAGTGTAAATTACACTGATAAAAAATATTATTTCAAGATACATCCTATCCTTGGCTTTGGCTGACTTGCTGATCATCACCACGAGCCTTCCCTTCATCTCCACCGTGTACACCCTGGAATCCTGGCCTTGGGGAACAGCACTATGCAGATTATCGGAAACAGTGAAGGACCTCTCAATTGGAGTATCAGTCTTCACACTAACAGCACTTTCAGGAGACAGATTCTTCGCCATCGTGGATCCCCTCAAGAGATGGCATGCTTACGGTAAAAATATTATTACTCTGAGTTAAGTTATCTGACTGCGATATCGAATAAACGGGTGTCTTTATACTAAAAGAAAACTTTTATTTTAAGGGTAAGAAATAGGATCATCCCGGATTATGTTAGATATTTCACGTGATACGACATTATTTGCTATTTCCTTGTTACAAATGTTTTTGTTTCCCTTTCAACGTAAATATTTACACTGAAAGAAAGTTTTAGTAGTAGTAGTAATATTAATACTAAGATCTTATATACATATTTTTTATCAAAAATGATTTGATGGGCTATCAGGAATAATAATAAAATCCCAATCGATCGTCTTCATCCAGGCTTATTCTGATTTCCAGTATTGTAAGGTAAATACTGATTAATAAGTCGGTAATAGTTAAAATCACCAACAGACAATGAATTAATTGTTGTGTCTAAGAAAACTATTTTTTAAACAGTCCCAAAAAGGCACCCAACCCTATCCAAGATCAAATTTATTTATGAATGTGAAGATAAGATTAAGGTGAAACCAATAATAAGGGTTGTTTTTATAGCCAGTATGTTTCCTCTGGTCTGGGAATTGCCAGAATTATCCCCAATTTTTGCTAAATAATCCCAAAAGACCAAAAATTAATTTATTTATATAAAATAATTTTTTGGTCAAAGACAATTCATGCTTATTTGTCAACGTTGTTAATATTCCAATTCTCTTTTGTTAAATGACATTTCATTTATCAGACGGTGAAATCGTCCGTGAAAATAGATTTTTCTTAAAATGAAAGTACCTAATTGGCATTTGGAAAAGAACATATTTTCCTATGATGTTATTATTTTCAAGGCATTTTTCAGAAATTATATTTGACATGGGGAATTTTCATATACGAAGAGTTGAATTATTTTAAAAGATTATGCGTCACGCAAAAAAACATTACAATTACAAGGCCCAAAGTAAACATTTCAATCTTATTAATGTTATTGCTTTTTAATGCCTGTATATATATTGTTTATTGTTTTGGATTTTCCCAACAGTCAAATCACACATTTTCAGTGTTTTTTCAGAGGGTGGTTTATTTATTTTAAGAAATCTTTCCATCTAAAAATATTCCAAGTGAAGGCTAACATAAAATCCCTAGTGCTTTCAATCCCCAGGGGTAATTTCGTCTAGTCCTAGTAAACTTAAAATTTACTTAACTATTTTATGGATACCATAATGGTTATTTATTACAAAGCCTTTTTTACTGTTATTATTTTTTCTGAATATATAATATAAGGGTCTACTATAAAAATGCAGTAAGTTTGCAGTTTCAGTAAAAGGATCTTAAGAGATAAATATAAAAGTATATAAAATAAAATATAAAAATATTTGAGTCGCCCTTTTTAACGAGACAGTCCAATTTATTTTAAGCTAGACGTTTTTCTCTTTATCCTTAAGTGAAAAAAAAAATGTAAAATTATAAAAATTGACCGATTCTCTTTGTTGATAAAATTCCTGAAAAATACGTCAATTTAAAAATAATGAAATAGGCACAATAATTATAAATGTGAAAAATGAATATTTCGTCTTAAATCATTACCACTGATAAGCATTCTTATATTCTTATTCTGGCATTCCAGACAACTGGATGTATAAATATCAATATGGCGGACCAAGCAGATGAGTCTGAACAGACAACACCAGACAATTAGTGTTGCCTCTGTCAATCTCCTTGGTCAACCATCTTTATATTTATACATCCAGTTGCGTAGCCTTATAGATCGATGGTATCGCTTAAATGCATTCCTGATTCTATGGCGCATGCGGCTTGAATTCAAATAATAAATCAAATACGTAATCCATTCGCAGCGAACCGTCAACCGGTTGTAATATACATACATACATATGTATGAACCTCGTCTAATGAATTTAAACTAGGCGCGATTTCATCAAACTCTACGCGCATAGGAGTTTCATACTTCTGAATTCACATTCCTGTAAATTGTCACTCAGACTTCAGAAAAAAAAATACCGTGACGCCTTCCCTATTGGCGGGAGTCCCTTAATAAGGGGTTGGCCAGGCCACCTTGGCCTTTACGGGAGAATATAGTAGAGATGGTTTCCCAGGCCACCACACAGCAATGAGTACTTAAGGTCTAGTTTGCTAAGCTAGATCTACCAAGTGACTCCGGTGCCGTGAATCGAACCCGGGAGTCTTCACTCACGAATCCGTTACACTAACCACTGGGCCACAAGGCGGCTCTTCAAGATCAAGAAATAATGTATTTATTTTCAGGTGGTGGAAGTAGAGCCACAAACGTAACATTAGCAACTACTGCACTGATTTGGCTACTCGCTCTATTATGCTCAGTCCCCGCCGCTGCTGGAACTCACGTTAGAACTTTTACAGTCAATCCAAATACCATGGCAAGTATAAATTATATATTACCAACTAATAATCCTCACAAGCACTTAATTACATAAACAAATCACACTTCAAATATTTGCTACCGTCTAGACATAACCTGAGTCTCTCCTGTTTTAATTGCTTGTTTGTGTATTTAACAAAATGTCGTCTCAAATCACACACTCATTCCCTTATATGAAATTCGTAATATTATAACGAGGCTGTTTGTCGTGGACATATTACGGTGATATAATGTAAAATATGTTTGTAATTTCAGTTTGATGCCTGCTACCCTTTCCCCGAGCAATGGGGAAAAGAATATGCCCGTGCCATTATCTTGGCTCGTTTTCTTATATTCTATGCCATCCCCTTAACAATAATCGCTGTTTTCTATGCCTTGATGGCCAGACACCTGGTGCTCAGTGTCAAAAATATACCTGGGGAGTTGCAGTTGGCAAGAAGACAGGTAATCATTTATATCCATCTTTTCACAAATCACTGATGCCATACAATCCCTCATTATAATTTATTGTAGTTAGGGCAATGTTGCATTAATTATATCCATATAAATCTGAGCGAAATGGTCATGCAGTCTTCTTTAAAAATTAACGATCAAAGGTAAATCGTTAGCGACGGTTCACATTAGGGCGACACTGCGATATCGCATCGCATTGACTTTACAGAAATCTCGCAGTATCGCTCAGTGGTGGTACAATACTCGCTTTTACTTTACAACAGAAGCATCATATATTTTTTTCTAGAATCCCTTCAAATGAAGGAAGGAAAACGAGCTCAAGCTCCAATTTAAGCCATGCACGCGATATCGGTAAAATAGGGCAGTGGCGAATACCAGGTGCCCTAATCTATATTTCTTATGTTTGTAAGATAAATGACAATCGTTAAACAGGCTCTGATGGATGATAACTTAACTATAACTGTGATCAGTCACACTATAATATCGTATATTTGTATATACATAAATTGTCCAAGTCTTTCCCTTTCAAGTGGTCCACACAACTTTTGAACAGACAATAGTAAACTTATTATGGCTCAAGTTGTATATGTCAAATTTCGAGCCGCAATATTGTGTCATCGACTTGACACTATAGTGTCGCTGTCGTCCTAATCTGAATCGTCGCTACCAATCAACATATTCTTCAACAAAAGCATTATTTGACAGGTCACTATGGGGCGATTTCTTCATATAACTCTAAACTCGTGAGCAGCGTGACTACAGTTTATGTCAATTTTGAGTCATATTTGTAGAAATATTTATATAGAAAATTTGACAAAAAAGCGTATTTTTAAATTCAATCTTACCAAATTGTAATATTTTATTGGTATAACATTTTCTAGACTGATCGATTTTTATAATATTAATATCCCGGTAATTCCATTTGGTTCACAAATTGGTGGGTGTAATTGCTGTGTTGTGAGAATATTCCCACCTGATCTTGTCATTTTCCATATTGGTTTCATCTATTTTATGGGAAATTTCTTATCGCTAATACTGATTTGATCGAATAATAACAATGTATATTTGAAAAATCAATAAAGCGTGGGGATATTACACATAAATAAAACCACATTCTAGACTTTCCTAGAGAATATAGTATTTTTATATGTAGAAGAAATGTCACACATCTTGTGTACTAATTTGGACATCACACGTCTTTAACAGTTTCCTCGAAAGCCTTCAGGATGTGGAAAAGGTTTTTTTTTATTATATATGCTATAACATAAAACGACTCTCAGAACATGTTACTTTTACACTACACGCAATCTCAGATATTATTTAATAAAGCATAATGAACACCTACGAGCTTTTTAATTAAATTTGCGTGATATATAGCAAAAAAACCTTATTTTTATACTATAAATATTTAATATATTTGATGGTGTGCGTGTGAAATATCACTCTTTAACAAATTGGGGTTGTCTTGACGTAGAGATTGTGGAAAAGGGAGGCAATACACACTATACAGGGTGCATTTGTAATAACTGAAAATATTATAGGGAAATATATATTCCAAAAAAATAAAAAACTTGTTTTCAGTCTATCTGTTGTATCTGTTAAATACGTCGCAAATAAGAAACATTTTCACTAATTTTTGGGACCACTTACCACCCCTAAAATATTATCAATTAGTCCAACATGCATAAATATGTCAAATATAAATATTTTTGTTATAAAAAAACGGAAATCTTCAACTGATTGATGACTGATTCTTTGTCGAAAGCATGTATTGAATATTTCAATTTTCCCGAGTGCTCGATTTGTAAAAGGACTTAAATAAATTACACAAACATATGCATAAATAATTTAATATTGGTGGTGAAAAGCTCCATTTGTATAATTTGTCTCGCCCACATGCCTTATAAATATACTAAATTTAGATTTTTATATTATATAATCTCGTGAGAGTGAAACAGATGTACGTATTTTACAATGAATATATTAAGAAGGACAAAGTGAAAAGGATATATGAACGATGAGTAGTGTGACCCTTCTCAGAATACGGGTATTAATATTGTTAGTCTACTTAACACCCGTCTTAGTTTCAGAATAACATCCATTGATAATGAAAGGAAAATATTTTTGGGTATTTTTATACAAAACACAGGGCCAATATTTTGGTATTTTAACCCCCATTAACATCGACATTTACGGGCTTTGTGAATAATTTATGGACTCTTTATCTCGTTCTTTGTATATAACAGTCCCTCGCCATTTTGATTAATTCATTGTTGATTTGTTTCAGGTGAAAGCCCGTCGCAAAGTAGCAATTATGGTTTTGGCCTTTGTTGTCGTCTTCGCTGTTTGCTTTTTGCCATATCATATATTCATGCTGTGGTTCTATTACTGGTGATTATCCTCTTAATGTTACGTGTTTGCATTCACTTTGAAAAAAATAATAATGGTTTTGATATTTGCTTACTAAATTATTATTATTAAGTAAAGTTATTATTTGTGGATAAAAATAAAAGTAAATTTTGCTACATCCAGCTTATTCACTAGACATGGCACCTTCCGATTATTATCTGTTCATATCAAGGTAGCATTTTTGACTGAAGGATTGGATCAAAAGATGGGGAAAATTTACTTTTAAGCGTCATGATAAAGGTGCAATAATTTGTCACTTGTAATTGTACTTGTAACGGTACATTTATTCAGCGAAATTAAAAAAAAATTAAAAGTAAATTTTTCCTTGCCTCTGATATCTACGGTACTATTTTTTCAAAAATGATTAAAACATAGATATAAACATTAGATATCGTATTGCATATAATTAATTTGTACAATTTTGTTTATCCCGTATATTGTTGCACTCTTTTTTCCTATTCGATAAAGGCATAAGTGTGTCTTCCTCATTCAACACATTTCCTAGTGGCCACTGAGAGTTGTTGTGACAATACTTTCATGCATTTATAATTATTAAAACGCAATAATATTATAAACATGTTAAAGAAGTAGTGTTTGGTAAAAAGTGAGGCTAGATGTATTTGAGTGTATGTTTGAGTCCATATGACATGTAGTAACAATGCATTTACCCATTTTACTTATTAATATAACTGAAAATATGAAGAGACATGTTTACAGTATAATGTTTGACAGGTAACTCATGTTTTTGGCCACTTGATCCACTTGAACTAAACACGCATTTAGCCACTCATGCGATATCTTATGTTTGTCTATGGATTAAAATGAATGCAAGCACCTATTAAATACAATATGAAGATTGTTTATTATACAATATTATATATTCATTATTTTAAATTGCAGTCCAACATCCGAGGAAGACTACAATGCATATTGGCACACATTTAGAATCGTCGGCTTCTGTTTGACCTTTATGAACAGTTGTGTGAATCCAATGGCTCTATATTGTGTTTCAGGCACTTTCAGGCAACACTTTAACAGGTATTTCATAATAACGACATCTAGCTGTACGCTTCAGAAGCTTTACGTGCTGAAATGTTTTATTTTCAGATATTTACTATGCAGATTCTCGAGGGGAAACAGCGCGAGGGAATGTAGAGCCACTTCAGTGTCATTATCTGTGGCAAATAAGCACAACACAATGGCACATGTGAGAGGAATGCAAATGAATGAATTCAAAAGGTATAAAACAAAACACACACATTTTTTCAATAAATTCGAGCACGTATTTTATAGGGAAATTGGCGGAAACTTGGTGTTCAATGATCGCAACGGGAAGGGCGATGAATACAATAGGATGTCTTCGAATATCTGAGGTCCGCTCTTCAGTTGGCAAGAATACGACTAAAATGTTAATTTCTTGTCATGAAATAAACATTAATTTGTGTGTTTTGTGTGCGTGAAAAATATATTTATAGTAAAAATTATGTTTAAACAAACAATCGCGAATGTGATCGATGTCAGTGTATTTAATTATTATTTAATAAATGTGTACAAATTATTATTTATTACCACATAATGACTTTTATCTATAATAATTATTTCTGTTCTGTCGACAAGGCTCTTATTAAATAAATTTAAAAAAAATACATTCCAAGTATTAAACTATTTTATTGTCAATTACTAAATCTCATAAAACATAGATTGCTGAATAATTTTATGGTTATTTTTTTTAGCATTGTGGCTTCCGTAATTAAGTCCTTGTAAAATATATTTTATACAGAAAAACTGTTTTAATTACCAATTTATCTTTTAAAGTGGACTAAATATTTACTAAATAATAGCACTGGTAATGTGAAATATAATAATTATCACATTCTATTTTATTTATATTGATGTATCCTCCTGAATGTGAAAAATATAACAAGTGGTTTAAATAAAAAAAATCCATATCAAAATAATATTTTATTCTAAAATTATATAAATTTCTATTTATTATTATTTAGTGTGAAATAAATCTTGCCACGTGGTGTTTTGATTTCGCACGTATAACGTAACAAACTCACGTGAAAACCGTAAATCGATTTATGAATTTTTCACGCATCCATTTATACAAATAATCCTATATTTTCAAAGTAAAAAATAACGAGGGTTGTGTTTATCTTCAAAAAGTATATTAATTATTTATTTATAAATACAAGAGAGACTGACTCCAATATATAGGACCTTATTATATTAATTCACTAAACGTGGTAATAGTTATAGTCAAAGATTATCTCGATCAGCCAAGGTCTGAAGGCCAAAAGAACACCGAACTTACAAATTGAAATAAGTAGACTTTTAGCAAAAAATTATTTAACTATGGAATATTGATCCATTCATATTTGGCATTCACCGCAAGCATTCCAAAGAAATCGCCTATTTTAATTGTTTTATTTTTCAAAACGTAGACAGATTTTTTTACAACCTACGCAGTTTAAAAGGGGGTAATTCATTTAGCTTTGGATTGAATACAATATCAATAAAAAAATGATATTACTAAATGAATCGTTTATTAATTAAACACCCTAAGCACCAAAGATGTATTATTGAGACCTGAAATTTTTTTTAAAAAATAATTCATGGTTATGAAATCGAGTTTGGGCCGGTATATTGGAATCAGTTATTCTTGTTAAACACGTCATTAAGACCTATTTTTTATATTAATAATAAAAAATATATACCAAAAAAATTCACTTATTTTTGCCATACTCTATCTTCCCCTAAAATATTCTCAATAATTTAAAGACATCACTGTGTATATTTTATTTACATAATTACTATTTAATATTTCTCTATTAAAAAATATTTTTTCTTTATTTGAAGTAGTATAATTGTATAATCCACAAAAGAATAATTGGTAGTCAACTTTATGATCGTTTTCGTAATTTTTGGCGCTTTGGGTAATTTCTGCAATAATCTATTCAAAATATGATACCTTGAGAAACCTTTATTGAAGTATTTTCATGAAATGGCTGAATTAAAGTATATTATAATGTGTTAGACTGAAGGTAAAGTATTTGACCATGAACTGGGCACTCCCACGTGGCATGATTGTGTTTAGTTACATTACAATATAAAGTTTATGACGGTTGTAGGATTTATCAGTGACACAGAATCGTGACACGCCACTTCGCCATACACATTTATTAAACTTTTTTATACCTGTCCACTACAGACTTGTAATTATCACCTAATAGTTTCATGGCTTGTATATTTGATTGTTCCTCGAGGCTTGTATCAGAGTATTTTACCTACCAGTGATGTGCCGAGGTCAGAAGAATATTTTAGTATTGTATTGTAATTTATTATTAATGCACTCATATGAAGAAATTCGAACTAATTATGAATACTCGAACGTTATGTGTTGTATTGTCTTTATATCATAACCTCATTGCACTCCATGGGGAAAAGGATAGGTTTATAATACTACAATATTCGTTTGACTTTGGCACATCTCTGGTCCCTACACATCCTGAATAAACCAAACCTAACCGTTGCAGTAGATTTCCAGTTGTTATTCCATGTGCTAAGTATGCTACAAATTATTTTTAATTTAGGTAAACATATTCAGCAATTTATATAATCTTCTTAAAGGCCTGGCCAAACAGAAGGTGAAATTCGTTCGTGGCGAACTGTCAACGGGTGGAAATATATGAAACTCTTATATCGCAGCTACCACGCAACGTCAACGACACAATATTGAATGTCATTTAACTGAAAACTAGCACAAGAAGGCAAATAAACACTTGAAAACCAAAGAATCCTATGATATCATGTGATTTTCTCTACGTTTTTAATCAAAATCTAAATCTATATAAAAGGGCATATTAAGGAAAAACCCTTTGAATCAACATAATAGCAAGTGGTTGGTTATTCTTGTTCTCGTGTGAGAATCGCTTTATTAGGTTACTTAACCGATGCATGAATGCAAATATAAATTGAATAATTATATCTTAATTTGTTCAGAAAAAATAGAACAACCTAATTATAATATTGATAAGATGCTGTTGATTTTCCTCATTCAAAGTGTTGAAATAAATCATTGCGTGTCTCGGCTGTCATTTGGTTGTAAATAATTACAATATTGCATAAATTATAGTAAAAATGTCGTGACTTGGGCATTTTTAAAAAAAAGAATAATAAATAATACAGAAATCTCTCTATGTATATATATTTTTAATAATTACAACAAATATTTGCATAATAAATTTTCAAAACAACTATAGCCAATTTAAAAAGGGTTAAACTTCATAAGTTGATTCATTTTCCAATAATTATTTACATTTAAAGGCACATTTTTTAAATAATCATATTCTTCTACACATGCAATTTAATATATTATTATAAAGGCGGGGTGCACATTTATTTTTCCCTGAGTAAATATAATAATATATAATATTATCTAAAATATGGTACTAAGGCAATCGGTGGTTTATTGGTACATTATTCTTCTAAGGCATTTTGGTACTTTATTTCGATATAATCTACTCTGGATAAATTAGTTTTATAATATTTACAATTTATAATCATGGAAAACTGTGATTGTATAAATATATTTGCTATTTTTTGTTGTTTTGATACACATTTACAATGTATTCCTGAATGGTACTTCTCTCAATATTTCTCTACATATAAATGTGATGATAAAAGTGATCGCCGGAATGTATAGAGTATTCAGATTGTGGTTTATTAAAGATTTAGAAGCGTTTGTTTCGTTACAACACTGTGTTGATAATTCAATAACTCTGGGCATGTATTCGTTCCAGAATTCAAAGGCTTTCAAGTTGATATTGTTGGGACTGCTCATATTGAAATTTCTGTTAACAATCAAGAAACCGGGATTATCGGGAACAAAAGGCTCCCATTGAATATACACGCCGGAGTTTGTTGGGGTGGAATAAGTGGCAAAGTTCATCCACAGTTTCATGATAATATCCGATATCCTTTTATCTGAAGAATCCCACTTGCCGATTTCCACAGGAGAGGCCAAGTATGGTAATCCCAAAACAAATACTAGATCATAATTATGAACGACCCCGACCCAGCTTGGAATACCCTCATTAACCATTGGGGATAGTGGTTTCAAGTCGAACCTGTAGGCGTAAGTTGGGGTATGTTTACTCATCATCTTGGCTAATAAATACGCAGGGGCTCCGTAATTCTTTTCTATATAATAATCCAAAAACATTTCTCTGAGGATTGTTTCGTTTTGGGTCGGCGGAATAGGATCGTAGAAGAAAGCCACTGTGTCGAATATGTGTCGTTGGTTTGTAAAACACGTCTCATTATCTGTTTCAAGCGACAATTCAGATAGAACAATATCATTTACCATTGTGTCATATTCACTTTTTGTTATACCCGCATCTTCTACGTCTTCTTTGTTGAGGAGCAAGGCGTCCTCCATGTCTGTGTAGCCGATTAATAGGGGAACTTTTTCAAACTGTCCGTTTTCAAATAGCTTCATGGGGTAGTCGGGGATGAAAGGCTTGCTGGAATTACTCAATCCAAAATCTATAATCGGACCCCACTCGGTTAAAGGCTCTCCTTGCTCCAGCATTATCTGAGGATTGACGTTTCTCAAGCAAGTGATGAGGGCAGATGTCGGTTTTCTAAAACACCCAAACGCTTCGGCTACCCTATCCACGGTTTTAACTTCACGACTGGCCATTTTGACAGTATTCGATGCGAGGGAACTTCCACTCATAGCTATGACTTTCTGGAATGTTTTCACTGACCATTCTCCAGAAGTGAGGTGTAACAATGCACTGACAGCTCCAGATCCTTGTCCGAATAAGCACACGTTATCCTTATTACCCCCAAAATACTCAGCATTATTCCTGACCCACTCCAGAGCTCCAGCCTGATCCATGAGGCCAAAGTTTCCAGGAGATTCTCCGTCCATGGTGGTGAAGAAACCGAATATGTTCAGCCTGTATGCGATAGTCACGACGATCACCTGCAACAAAAATACGGTGCAATAAATAAACGTATTGATTTTAGAGCATAAAAAGTAGGTTATGCAAATTACGACCACATCAGATTTAAGTGCTTTACATATTTTTATACACGACGACCGCTCCACAAGTCGTTAAGTTGCTTTCACGGATAGGGTTGTACTTTGGTATAAAAAGGGTGGTTAGCTTATGAATGCAATGTTGTGAGTTTGCTCCACTTTTTTCAGTATATCAGATCCTAATGAGTGTGCCACTGGACATGCTCATTGACCATTTCCTATTGTTGTGAATATATTTATTTAAAAACACACCTTTTGCTTGAAGACCAACTGGAATGGATTAATGTCGTATGGACTTCCTCTCATAAAGTCTCCGGGATGAATCCACACCACACTGGCATATCCCTCTTTCGGCGCGATCCCTGTCAAAAATCAATGCATGATTCATATAATTGAAGAATGTGTATGATAGGGTTGGGCTCCATTGCCATATTAAATGCCAACAAGTCACGAATACATATTCTGTGATTTCATTTTTATATAAGGCACCACAATCGCAATTAGGTCAACTGACCATAAACTTTCACGCGATTTCAAATCGGAATCACCTTGGTTATCAGTCGAAATAAATATGACACACCTATGGCGAAGTTTTTGCATGAATATATTTTAAAGGTCACAATTGCTCCCTTACAATTAATACATTTTATATTTTTATATTAAAATATAGTGTGACCAACAACACTGACACTATTTAGATTCTGGGAATATGCAAATTGCCCTGTGTCTTAATTTATAAGATTAACGGAAACCTTAGTTTTACAGAAGCACTCTGCTATGATTGGCGCTCGTTTTTTGTGCTATTTTCTCATTGGACGTATTCTAGAAGCAAAAGACACTACTTATTGGTATCTACGCCAATGAGAGAACGAGTGCTTGACACTGATTGGCGCTCGTGTTTGTTTACATTTCTCTCATTGGCGGAGATACGAGAAGCACCAACGAGCATGTATGTGCCGCGCCTAAAACTATAAACCAGTTTATTCAAAAGGTAAACTACGTAACTTTATCGGTTATCGGTTCACTATAGTATAAACCAATAGATTTCACAAAAATGCAGCACTTGTTGAGATTTGACTCTTGAGTTATGATCTGCTTATAAAAATACCACAGTCTGTGCCTCCGCTAAGTTTGCACTTAGTTTTCATATTTTTTGATAAAAACCTGGTTTATGATTTTATGATCTTTCACAAAACTAGTATCGTAAAAATTTCAATAATTGTAAGAAATACAATAAAAGTAGAAAATAGTCAAAACTGGACAAAATAATTCCCTAAAACATAATTATTGAAAAGAAAAATCACGAGGATAAATTCTAGAATGTGTCACGAACCTTTTTAATTTACTCGGCTTTCAATATATGATAAATGACAATGTTTCTTTGTGTGACTGAAGAAGATTTAGTCACGCCATTTCTTCAACGCCATTAAAAAAAGTCGTTCCACTTTTTTTAATGTCAATGTTTCTCGGCCACTCCTAATAATGTAAGGGTGGGTTTGGCAAATAACCCTCCTAATCAAAGTTAAATTTAACCCGGAGGAAATGACGCAATTTTAATCAACTATATTAAAAGAAAGACACACCCAATTGATAGCGTCTTTATAAAAAAATAACAAAACTAAAACACGAACTTCCTTGATGTGTTCCGACATTGCCTCCATTAAGGCTGTCTTTTTTAATTTACATCTTTGCTAAAGACTAAACAAACTAGGCCAAAAACATTATGTCGAATATTCTTGAAATCCAAATCGAAGGCATACTTGTTCTTGTTAAAAACATGTTTTCGTGCTTTGTGTGGAGGAAATGCATTTTAAAATAACATATTTTTCAAATTGACGTTCACGCGAAATTCTTCTCTCACATTTCATATGGAAATAAAATATTTAAAAAAAACCTTTACGATATTTGATAAACCGTCACGAGAAGGTCTCGAACTACATAATATTATTAATATAAGGAATAATAATATTTTTAAATTTATTTATTCCCACATGCACCAAAGGGCTTTTTGAAAAGAATTTTACAAATTATGTTTTTTTGGACACAAAAACGTGTTAATTTTCAATAACTATTACTAATTACACAATTCACTGACACAGTGGCTCTGCCTGAATTAATAATCGCCTCAGTATTTGCTTTACAATTCAAGAAATCAGAGTAAACCTGGATCAAGACGATCGATCGGAATTTTATTAATATTATTTCCGATCTCCCTGTCATAAATAACTGGTCAAATAATTATCCTTATGATATGAAATGAACTTAAATAATTTAATAAAAGTATGTATCATATGGCAACACTATCACAAAAAAATATTTATAGTGGCGACAATATTCAAAATAATAATTAATTATACAGGTTTACACAAAATAAAGGTTGAGATAAAATGGCAATTTATATTGACAGATTGTCGCAACCATGCCGAAATGTTTACAGTAATACCTAAATCACCGTAATATGTATAAATATCAAGATGGCGGACCAAGTAGACGAGTCTGAGTGAGATAATTAGTGTTGCCTTTGACAAACTCATCTGCTTGGTCCGCAATCTTAATATTTAATCATCCAATTGTCCAGCATTCTAAATTACTAGCAGATTTGGACCATTAATAATCTCTTCGTAATGAGTGAATCCTTCTCTTAAAATATTTAATTGCTAAGCTTAATCCTGTTTATATTAGGTATGTATATTTAAAATATTGTATTGACTTTAATTCATATTGTTTATTTTTTAGGATATTTATGGCTGTTAATGTTCTTAGACAAGAGTTCTCAAAAGACTAATAATGATTTTTTTTGAGAAAATCAAAGCAAAAGCATAGCAATGGCATATGAATGGTGTTTTGTATGGATCGATAGTCATAAAGCAAGCTGTTCTCTTTCTCTCCCTTTACTTCTTGAACCCCCTATATTTTAATGTACTACTGCACGCGATACTAAGGATACCCTAACCTCAAGGAACATATTGAACTAACTGAACTAAATTATTATCAATCATAAAATCGGGACTCTTTTTCAATGTATATTGTACAATGGTATATCTTGATTGGTTCTATTCGAAAGTGTGAATGATATCGATGACAGAGGAATATGAAAATTGCAATGATCGCGTGTTGTATTATTATTTGAAATGGGATTGTCACACAACAATCAAATGAAACCACCACAAATAACCTCTTTTCACATTGATTAAACCACACCTATTTGAAAAGTCTCTCAGATTATCAACTCGGGACGACACAATACCCTAAAAACCCTTCACTTGGGTTCAATAAGAAAAGGTCAAGACAAATAATAAAAAAGGCAGAAAATAAGGAGTTAAAATACTCAAAAAGATTTGTATTAAAATACTTATTAACATATCAGAAACAAGAATTATTAATGAAGGATTTCTTCAAATAGAATAGAGGCAAAAGTCCCGCTACCATATTGATTGCTAGCCGTCTTGGTTATGTGACGTTTAGGTCAGTTTTTCTTAAAGCATTTTTGATGTTATAATGGATGAATATATAATTGACAATACACAATTCAAAATACTTACAATAATCCTACTAGTGACACAGGTGACTCAATAATAAGTATTTACCTTACAATACAGGAAAGCAGAATAAACCTGGATCAAGGCGAACGGTTGGGATTGTATCAATGTTTTTTCAACTATGTTTTTAAATTAAAGTGACCCATGTCCTGAGATATCACGCTGATATGAGCTATTGGGTTAGTATGTCACTAATCACAGCTGTTTGTGGTAAGCTAGCTAATGTAAAATATACACGAATATTTATAATATATTGGTACAGAGAAAATGAAAGAGAATTATGTTTTCACATATGGTACTGGAAAATTTTAGATTTTGCATGATACCACCGATGTATTAGCAGGCCATACAACTGGATGTATAAATATCAAGATGGCGAAACAAGTAGACGAGTCTGAGTGAGACAATTAGTGTTGCTACTGTTGAAATTATTATTTTGACTACGGAATTGCTCCATACATAATTCGTAACCGGCGGACGCGCTTTTTAACATTCAATGCAAGATTTGATTGCTTATCGCTTATTTGATTTAAATTTAAATTTAATAATAATGTAGCCAGATATTTCATTATTAAGTTTTTAATAATTTTAAGTAGTTATTAGTTGAAAAAATATTTTTGAAGCCCTTTTTTGTATTCGCGGCGTAAGCGCAACTTGACATTTGACTCTCGAGTTACGTAGCTCACTGGTAATAAATAATTAAAATTAATATATTTATAGAGATTCCAGTATATTGTAGTAATAATCAATTAGCATAGTAGAGTGAGCTTGGCTAAAGGGTTGTAACATTTTATTATATGCAAATTTCAAAGGTGTCCAAGTGACTTGCATGCAAATAGCCAACGATACATTACCATCTTTATTGCGATACTCATTATGAAAAATACCAAGAATCACAGGGGCTCGCCTGAGCATACTAGCTGATCATTATACCCCATATTATTGTCATGCCTCTAAAAATAAAACACCCTCGGACAGTGCGTGTTTTAGAATCAACCCCAACCGATTCTAATCACCTTTACGTTTAATTGTATCAATTATTTTGTATTATGACCCATTTATATATAAACCGGTGCGAATCTTAGATGACTGGGTTTATTTTTAATAATTTTTATAAGCTGAATTAATTAATAACTATATAGGTACTAAAGAAATTAATGTTTTTTACAAGGTCTAATTATGCCTATTTACAATTACATATAAATTTTACTTAAATTCTCCTAGGAAATTTTTAAACAAACAATTAGATGATAATATTCAACAATAAATAGTACAATTTTTGTGGGCTAATTTTAATAATTTTTCCATATGGTAACACAGTAATTCACATGTCCACGCTTTAAAATTTTATATACATATAAAATTTAATAGTTTACGATTAAATAAACTATTAACTAAGAGTGATAGTTATAGATTTAATCTCCATTACTTATCGGTGAAATAAGAGTATTTTACTATTTAGAAAAAGTCCCATTAGTGGGTTAAATTTTATACAGATAATGATGGCAAATGCATTTTAAATGAATTAGTACCATATATCGTATATATTAAGAACCATTTTCGCATAATTATAATCAATAATCAACCTTAATAAAGTGATATAATATACTAAATCCTTTCCTAGAGAGAATGTAAATCGTGAGTTGAAAACTTTTAGTTGAAATTCACGATGTTCATACACTATACGAAGGACTTTATACACACATTAGCCTATGATGTATATATATTTTTTTATTCAGCTGATTATTTTTACTACGAGCTACTTAATAATAATATTATAATAATATTAAATATTTATTTGGATATCAACGCTCAAGAGTTTTTTTTACAAGACAAAAATAATATGTTATAAAAAAGGTTTAAAACAAAATAAATAATAGTAGTATGTAAAAATATAATGTATAATATATAAAATAAAATTAAGTAAGGTGTGGAAGGCAATCATTTAAATGTTACTATATAAGGTCGCTGGCAGAATTGGTAGAAAAGAGAATTTGAATATATTTTTTCATTATTCTCGATTGAGATTTAACTAGCCTAGTCAAAGTAATTTACTATGTAAATGAGAAGCTCGTCATTGCCATTGTGAATTCACATGCGATTTGTAATTAGAAGGAAAAAAGCACACGGAGAATTCTTCGTAAATTCAAATGCAACAAATGAACTTTGTATTAATTGTCGCCGTTACTAATTAGACATTATATTAATTAAGGTTGTAGTCGTAATTGGAGCGTGAAAGGCCTTAGTATTCCTGAAAGGTTTACTACTCCTGAAAGGTTGTGATATTTAAAAGTCTTCACATTATGGAATATGCCAAACATTTTATTGTGTCTTTATTTTCGCAACATGCAAACTAACACTTATTTTATTATTAATATATTTAATGGCCGGTAAGCTCGTTATAGAGGAGATTTAATAGATTAGAAATGCATTTGCATTATTACCATATATCGGCATTGTAAGACCTTGGCAATCCAAATTATGTGATATTCATGCATTTGGAATCAATCCAACCAAACTATAATAAATATCGATTGATTATTCATCCTTAAAATATAATAAAATCTATAAGTTTGACTAAATGCCCTGTAGATCTATATTTATATGTATATACGTGCCAATAATACTTTAAAAGCAACTTCAAAAAAAAAACTTCAAAAATATGGGAGACAAAGATGAATTTAGTCACCAAAGGTTTCATATTAGCTGCTGCTTTTACCGCTCGTACTGTTTATTCGTCACTTGTCGATCTTTCTAATAAAATTACACTTAATGCGTGCGTCTTTAAAAGTTGTTCGATATATTCAAGGAAAAATAATATTTCATTATGTAAAATACGGATGTTTCTACTACTACAAAGTTTCAGGTGGCCACAGCCCACGTATCTGTGAAGTATATGTATAATATGCGCATGTAGTAGTGCTGGCCATGAAAACAATACGCATGAAACTTCTATAGATATAAATTCATTGATAAATAATGTTTAAGATAATTTAATCCTTATTTATTTTATTGTGGAATCGGTTTAAAAAATGTATAACATTAATGCATAAATTAGAGACGCATTTATGTCCTTTTTACAAAAATCAAATTAAATCTTTTATATTTTATTTAAATTTTAGCTTTAAAATCATTGCTTGATAAATCTATTTAATCCAACATATCTTTGGTTAAGTATTAATTTTACAAGTCACTTTATTTTTACTGCATATTAAAATACAAATACTTATAGCTTTAAAAAAACTGATTTGTATGGACTGACAGCGGCATATTTTTATTATTCGAAAGAAAGGCGCGTGGCTATAAATACTGTTGTCATGGGTTCAAATCCCGGTCTATTAAAATAAAAATTTGGACTTGGAGATCAAGAATAATATTAATAAAATCCCAATCGATCGTCTCGATCCAGGTTTAGTCTGATTTCCTGTATTGTAAGGTAAATACTGATTACCCGTGTAAAAATATATGTCTTCTTCATCTATTAGAGTTATATACTTTTTGCATTTTTCTTATTAAAATATAAAAATAAGCAAGTACTTCCAAAAATCACAAAGCAACGAGTCACAGTTTCGTTTTTATCGATTCGTTCAAGTCTCACGCAATGCCCAAATAATATTAAGAAGCACACACTGTAACTTTGTTTATTTAAATCAATTCAATTTGAAAGTGTATATATATTATATATATTAATATATTTGGTAATTTATCGATCGGTTTAATATAATCTCGTTCGAAAAGGCACTTGGCTCATTTCCACATAAATATTCATGAAAAGGTCGACATGGTACTTCACAATGTCCGATTAAGACATTTTGAATTATGCCCGATCGATAAAAGAACCAAGTGTATTAATTTATCAAACGAAAAAAATAAATTAAGGGTGGAACGTGTTGATTTGAAATTCAATACATACTATTTCCACCCCTAATTGGTGGTGGGATGTTATTTCATATTTTAAAAGCTTTCATTACAAATTATAAGTACATTTGCATGATTGCATATTTCGGTTGTTATATTTTTTTATGATAACAGATAAAACCAACTATTTATTAAAACAAAAATCACGTTTATTTTCGCGCAGGATTGACTTTTTTGATACATACAGTTTACATATTTTCATAAACATTACGACTATAAGCAAAAGAAGTCCTTAATCGCTTATTTGGGAGTAAATTCTCTTGTTTTTATGAATAATAATAAGTAAATCAACATAATTTATTTTATATAACTTTTAGAACTTTTTTATTATTCAAAATTTCGTTCTATAATTAATAATATTAGTATGTTTACTTTTGAATTTTTTATGTGTTTCAGTATATTTTATAATAGCGTTAAAAAGTGGTAAAAAATGAGAACTTTCTCTTTCTGAAATTTGTCTGAATTTATCAAAAATTATTGTGAATAAAACGTGTGTGTCAATTTGATATTTTGAAAAATTTTATCGTGTAAATAATACAACTTATTACAAATTCAGTCGTTTTATCCAAACAAACATACATAGCGAATATTTTATGTTATTTTATCAGTATATTTTGCTATAGAAGATCAAACACATTTTTTGTGCCGATAGTTTTGTAAATTAAAAAAAAAAAAAAATCAACAGTACAAGATTATTAAAAATTAAGTGTTACGTGAAAAAATATTCTAATGACAAAAATGAATTCTCTCTCATTCTGAATTTTTCCAAAATGATGAAAACGTGTGTGTCAATTTGATATTTTAAATTATTTTATCATGTAGATGCTTAAATATTGAAATGCTCCATTCATAAAAAACTGTCACCGATGATTTTTTATTAAAAATATTATTAGTGCTTTTGAAATCAAGTCCACCCCATTATATACAATTTATTTCATTGTGGAAATAATTAATATTTTAATAAGTATTTTACAAACTCTAAAGAAACATGTTATTTGTAATTTACATAGTGATTTTATTACAGGACCAAACACTATATTATATCGGAAATTAGAAGGTATTCCAAATGTATCAAGTCAATGAAAATATGCTTCATTTTAATATTAAATGAGACTTTTTACAAATAGTAAAATGGTTCTATTTGACCCACAACTAATGTAGATTCATCTATTATCTATAACACATTTCATGTCTCTGTCAATAGAAGGTATTTCATAGCAAACTGTTATATTTTGTAAATAATATTCAAACGGAGTGACGCATGACAGCCAGTGTTACCAGATGGAACAATCATATTTTATTACAAATAATACATATCTAATATCTCAGAGCGGGTAATTTTAATCATATTAAATTAATTTCAAAATAATATTAGATATATTTATAAATGACAATTCTCAAAAAACAGTATTTATCGGGAAACTAGCTTTTTAAATATTGTGATGAGTGTTGTCATCATATAAAAAATAATATTAAATTATTTTTTTTATAATTTAATTTATAAATTCAAATATCTTCTGAATGAAAAAAAAAACAATTTACTACCGTCCTATTAAAAACACCAAGCAGAACATAACAAATTGAAAATGTCAATTAAAATTAGCCTAGTATGGAAATAATATCCGAAAAATATATACTTAACATTCGATTTATAAAATTGTGATAAAAATAATATTTTATTATTATTAGTGATAATTGAAGACCTTGGCTGAAAGACAGCAGATGTCCAAAAATTTTCAAAATGATTTTATTGGATATTGGTTTTTCGTTAAGGTCTTCAATTATAATACCTACATAACAAGCATCTTAGTCAGATCGAGTACTTCTGTAAATACGTTTTTCCCAAATTGCAAATAGGGAAATTAGATTGAAAAATTATGTACAAATTCAAATCAATTGATCGATAGGAAACAACATAAATTAATAAAATTAACTTATTTACCGTCAACAAGATGACAATTTCAATTATAAATGACCCTAGTAAAATATAAATATTTACCATCGGGAACATAAACGTTCAAGTAGAGGCAATCCTCGTCGTAGAGTCTCTCTTCCTGGTCATCCTGCTGCGAGACCAGGAGCTTCATGAAGAGTTCATCGTGCCTCTTGAGGGGCCTCTTATCATCAGTGGCCTGGAGACAGGATGGAGCTGGCTGAGTGGCATTCCTGATGCCTTCCCAGGATGGCAGCTGCTGGACTTCAGGCGGCATGAACCTCCTGTCTCCCGTGGGCGGCTGGGCGTAGGGTATACCCAGGTATGCGGCCACCCTCTGAGTCCTCACCTGGGTCTTGTACACTCCCCTCAGGATACCCTGTGTCGGCAGCGTGATGCTGGGGGGATCCCTGGCCGACAGAGTGCCGGACACGAACCCGGCTACTATTATTATCAGAGTGCACCTCATTCTCAACAACGACACGTGCAATCTTCTCGCCGACTACAAAGGGACTGACTGCCTCAGCGTCGCGACGCCCTCAACTAAACTACCCCCTCACATTCATTTAAATACCTAGCATTATAATCCTTTACATAATGTATACTTTAACATAAGATCCGCCAATAAATTTAATTCGACAAATATTTGCCAAAAATTTGCTTTTTCGACTACCTCTTGTTGGTGATATTATTTAGATATTATAATTTGGAATGAAATCATCCTGAAACAATCGAATAACTTGACATTGATATGCCACCACTAAGCAACGTGGCCGCTACACAGCCGCAACGTAACGAAATTTTATATTAGTTTTCAAAATAGCATTTAATCAACTACAAATATGGGTTCAAATCCCACTCAAGTCAATTAATTTTTAAATTGATTTGAACGGTTATTATAACTAGAAGATCAGGAATAATATTCATTAAATCACGATCGATTCCGATGATCCAGGTTTACTCTGATTTCCTGTATTGTAAGGTAAATATTGATTATTAAGTCAGTGACCTGTGTAACTAGTAATAGTTAAGTTCACTGACAGACAATTAACACGTTGTTGTTTATAAAAAAAACGCTCCTCGGGGCGTAAAAAACAGATGAAAAACAATTATTTTACTACACTGATTGGATGCAATAAGGGCGGAAAATATGTCCGATATTATTTGATTAAAGCGTTTTATATATTATTCGATGCTTCAGTATGCTCTATAACATATCGACGGGCTCGACTAAGAGTAATATGACTCGGGATATTACCTTTTTAACTTTTTCTCATTTTATTATTTAATAAATTATTGCGCATATTCTGACAAAAAATCACGATTCTAGTGCTTAAATTGAGAAAGATAGGTTTTTTCTTATGGGGTACGTTTCGAGTTATCGCCCACGGGAGAAAAAATTTGACGCTCGAGTAATACGAACGGAGACATCGCCTTCTTAGTCGTTCATTTGCTAAGCACTGTAGGCGATATCTTCAGGTAGCTTAGTCTTCATTGCGCACACCGACACCATATACGTGTGAACAATCATGTGTGTGTATTAGTAACCAATAAGACACGGCTATGACTCCCCACCACCATCACTATCAGTCCCTTTCTTCCTGCCTTATAATACTCACCACAATACTCACCAACAATTACACATTTCAAAAAAGATTCAAACATTTCAGGGATGGCGCAATATTTCTTCTTATTCACGATCACTTGTTTAAACTCTACTTTACTAAAATAATTTCATTTTTTAATAATAATTTAATATTATTATTTCAAAAAACACATTTTTCAGTGATAATATTAAATAATAAAAGTTATATTTTTTTTAAAAGTGGTCGAAACAAAGACTCCCTGCTTTGTAATAATATTGGTGGATTATCAACAATTTTGAAACCAAAAACTATAAGTGGTTCTTGGGTTTTACAAATATTTCAAACAGGTGTGTTTTTATCAGCAAAATCAACAGAATGATAAAATACCCTGTTATTTGTATTATATTCAAACAAAACTGCAATTCCAATAAATACGATAATATAAAGTAGTGAGTATTATAAGAATAGAGTTCCTATGGTCTTATTCAGTGAAGTGGTCAAGTCATATGGCTATTGTATTGTGAACATAATATATTACCTTAGAGTAATTAAAATTTCCTTACTCTGAGTATATTACTAATATCCTAATTTACCGGTTGTATTTTTATTTAAAAACTTGCCACTAAATATGTTCCCACATATGTGAGATGTTTAAAAAATATTTTTTTTCATTAAATAACTATTATTCTCTATTATTATTAAAATAGGGTATTTTGTCATAACAAGCTGAAAATTTGTAGAAACAATTATTTTTTTTCAATAAATCACACAGAGGCTTCGAAGTTTATTATTAGCTGCAACTAAACAAACGGATGACAATAAATACTATCGTCATTTTAAATTATCAATATTTATTTCATTTACTGATTATTTCAATTAAATAACCATTCTTAGAATTCATACATTCATTCATTCTACCACTTAATACCTCGGACATCGTTCAAGTGGTTTGGTAAAAACACTTTTATATTAAATTGAACTGATATTTCTGTTTCTTGGATTATTTTTTTCATTGATTTTTTAAAATCCAAAAACCCTCAAATACCTGATATTTTTCAAGGGCTTATTCACTCTTATAATTATTGTGTGATATTTTTTAAAAAGTTTCAGTATTCTTTAGACTTTCAACGCCATAACATTATTTTTTTGTGTATTTTTATAAGATGAGACGACGCGACGGTAATACAATTTT
>JAGTTH010000380.1:0-83539 GCA_022606485.1 Agraylea sexmaculata
TGAAGAGATTGAAAAGATAAGGAGCGATAATACTTCCTTGCGGAACTCCCGCAAGGATTGGATGCTGTACAGATTTAACATTGTTAATATCTACTGAGAATTTTCTGTTAGTAAGATAAGATTGAATAACTTTGGTGAGATATGGTGGAGTGTGAGTGTTAATTAGTTTGTGAATGATACCATCAAACCAGACTACATCAAAAGCTTTGGCAAAGTCCAGGAAAATCATTCCCGTACTTTTTTTATTATTAAAATTTTCTCTAACATGCTGTGAGATTCTTGTTAGTTGTGAAGTGGTACAATGGCCCGGTCTAAATCCGAAGTGTTCATTAGGAATGACGCAATCCAGAGTTTTTCGCAGGCGGGTTAATATGACTTTCTCTAAGATTTTACTCATGCAGGGGAGGAGACTGATAGGACGATAGCTACTGGGGAGGGATTTGTCTTTACCAGGTTTAAATATAGGGACTACTTTAGCTGCTTTCCAATTATCTGGAAAATATCCAGGAATAAGACACGAGTTAAATATTTTAACCAAACAATCAAGAGCCTTTTGTGGTAAGTGTTTAATAAGAGTGTTGTTAATGTTATCGTGTCCTGGTGATTTTTTATGTTTTGAGTTTTGAATAATATCAGAGATTTCAGAAAGAGTTACCTCGTCAATCTCACATTCAGAATAGTTGTGAAGATTCCTGATTGACTTAGTAACTGCTTGTTCTGGGAGACTATCTGTAGTGTCATTATGTGTCAATGTGTGTGCTTTAACGAATGTTTCAGCGATGAGATCAACTTTCTCCTGAGCCTTGTAAATAATTTTATTACAGTCTTCGCTCCTGAGCGGAGGGATAAAGGATGTTTTCCTAGTCATCGACTTACACATCTGCCAAAGTGAGTTATTTTGTGTTTTGAGAGACCTTATCTTCTGTTCCCAGGATTCATTTTTATGAATTTTAATTTTATATTTAATTTCTAAAATTAGCGCATTTATGACAGATTTGAGTTTACAATTTCTTTTCTTTTGCCACTGATTCATTAATCTATTTTTTACATGAATTAAGTCCACAATTTCAGATGGAAGTTTGTTCTTAAAAGTATTGTTAATGGTTTTAACAGGAATATATAAGGCAGCGGCGTTCTTAATAGAATCTGTGAGTGTAGTGATTGCATTGTCAACGTGAGATGTGTTGTTAGTGTCGAATTTAAGTGTAACGTTATTGTTAATATGAGTTTTGTAAGCGTTCCAATTAGCCGTCTCATAACTAAAGAAGGTTTTTGGGTGATTTTGTAATTTCCGCCAATGTTAAATACAATAGGGAGATGATCGGAGGAAAGTGACTGTATTACGTCAACTTCGGTGAGAGAAGGACAACCCTTAACCACTGCAATATCAAGGATGGATGGATATCCTTTGGGTGGGAAATGCGTTGGACTTTCGCGGAAAAGGATACGAAAGTCTTTTTTATCACAATATTCTCTTAGTAAACGGCCATCCTTATTTCCCCGAATACAGTGCCAAAAAGTGTTTTTACAATTAAGATCACCAGCAATTATAACATCCTTACCGAGAGACATAATTTTGTGGATATCATCTTGACAAATTTCTATTTTTGGTGGCTTATAAACCGAGGCAATAATGTGAGTTTTATTATTAATAGATACACTAATTGCTATTACTTCAATTGAGTTAGTTTTACGAATTACAACTTTCGAATGACATATAGAGTCTTTCATCACAATTAAAACACCACCGCCCGTTTTGCAAACTCGATCGTTGCGATGTATTACAAAACCTGGTCTTCTCAGAATTATATTTGTATTAAGAAACGTTTCACTTATCAATGCAATGTCAACACTTTCTCTTAACATAAAGTCAATCATTTCGTCGAATTTATTTGAAATTCCCCGGGAATTTCAAGCAACAATCTTAATATTAGAACAGTGACTAACCTTAGACATTATCAAGCGATGCGGCGAGCTCCATGATGAGATATATCCTTTCATTCTTTGTCTGACATGTCTTTAGCTTCCGCTGAAGCTCTTGAACCTTCAATACAAGAGTCATCAGGTCTCCTATCGGCATATCAGCGCTAGAGATTGGGGCGGTAATGTTCTTCGCAGTAGATGTGTTGGTGGGACCTTGGGCAATCTGTGCCCATGACAGGTCAGTCACGTGATGAGATGTGGACGGGGAGATGACCTGGGCGGCCATTGGTCCACGAGCAACCTGGGACCAGGAGCGTCCGTTGACGATGTTCGGGGGAGGCACTGGTGCACGCTGGGTGGCCGGTCTCGCAGCTGGCAGCTTGGGGGTAGATCTTAATTTGATCTGCTTCTGTCTGTCAGGGCAATCTTTGTAATTTGCAGTGTGGTCCCCTCCGCAATTGCAGCATCTTGCGGGGGAAGTGGCATCCTTTATGCATGTGGAAGTCTGGTGATCGCCGCCACATTTCACGCATTTGAATGCGTTGTTGCAGTTGGATGCTGCATGTCCCCACTGTTGACAACGGAAACATTGCGTGATAGAATTTCTCCCAAGAGAGTAATTTTCAATTGTCACTCTACAGTGACAGATATTAGTAGTGTTTTTGAAGTCACTCATATTTGTCTCATTGCTGAGATTTATTAAATATAGGGGTGACTTCGTAATGGAGCCATTTTTTCCTTTCATTAGGAACACGTCTATTATTTTAAATCCTTTGTCGCTAAGGTCCTGCTTGATTTCCTCTACAGGAAGCAGAGGCAGGCCTCGTATGACAGATTTTTTAGGTCTGTCACATTCTAACGTAAAGGAGAAAAATTCCTTGTTTAATGATTTCAGGCCAGCTTTAAGGGCTCTGAAATCAGTGATATTGCTGGTTTGGACTCTGACTTGTCCGTTTGGTTTATAATGTAGTTGGAATTTATTGATGAATTTCTTGACAATCGTCAAGTTTTCACCGTGCCCTGAAGATTTGAGATATAACGGGGGAGGTTTTTGACATCCTTATCGGATGACAAAATTACCTCCCCCAGCGACTTAAATTGGTTTTGTTTTGGAATGGAAGTAGGAGTAGTAGGTCTTGGACGTTTGATCGGGTTCTTTGGTAAAAGAAACCCATCGATCGTCGTTTGAGCCATTACGTTTACGAGTTAACTAATGAGTATATGTTACTATGATAAGGAGCGATGGTACCTGATAATAATGGTGAAATGGATTTTGGCGGCGTTGCGGCAAGCTCGTTATCAGGAGAGGTCGCAGGGCGGCAGACCGGTTTGGTAGTTGCGACACTTGTGTACTTGACACTTTCGAATTTGCTTAACCATGCAAGGAGCACTTCAATATACGTGTGTACAAGACGGCTGTCTGGACGTAACTGATATATATATATATATATATATATATATATATATATATATATATATATGGGGTTTAAATGGGGTTATGCATGCGCAACATAAGATGATCTGACTTCCCAGTATCTCATAGCCACTGCTGCCTAATTCCTATCTCTACCTCCTCGTGGTGGACCCTGGAAACCTGAACAAGCTAGTTAGTTAGGATCAAATTAATGATCTTGGCAGCGATTGCGATTAGGGCGAACAGAGAAGGGAGATCCCTCTCCGGAGGTTGTGCGTCAGGCCGATCACCTACCATGTAAAAACTAACATCCGATCACGAAACCCCCCAGCAAAAACATGACAGTACAACCCATCGATAATACACTTACGGTGCAGGGCGTCAGACACCCAGTACCGGTGGTCGTGGGTGCGAAAGCAGGCTCGCGGGTACCGTCATCCAACTACTGCAGTGTCGCGGGGGTGCATATCCTGGCCCCCGCTGCATATAAAGCTACAGGATACAAATCGAAAGGGGACTTAAAGTTAGGAACGTGGAATATTTTAAGCTTGAATAGACCGGGCGCGATTAAAATGCTCACAGACCAATTGAGCCGTTATCGCATGAGTATTGTTGCTTTACAAGAGATAAGATGGACAGGAAACGGCACATCGAAACACAATGGATGGACAATCTTTCATAGCGGCAGTAATTCTAAGAAAGCCTTCGGTACCGGCTTTGCAGTCAGTGACAAAGCAAAACATATTGTCATTGACTTCGAACCTTTTAACGATAAGATAGCTAGACTAAGGATAAAGACTAAGTTTTTCAATGTTAGTTTATATTCGGTACACGCTCCCACGGAAGACAAAGGAGATGACGTAAAGGACGCTTTTTATGATAACTTAGACAGGTTTATAGAGAAGGCACCAAAGCACGATATAACAATTATTTTAGGCGATTTAAATGCCAAGATCGGCATTGAAGTTACACATAGAGCCATTACAGGAGGCAACAGTCTGCACGAAATTTCAAATAACAACGGCGAAAGGGTAATTGATTTCGCCGCAGCAAAGGATATGGTTAATGTTAGCACATTCTTCCCAAGGGCTAACATACACAAAGGAACGTGGGTCAGTCCAGGTGGCACGTACACTAATCAAATTGACCACGTGCTTATCAATCGGTTCAAATCCTCTATTATCAACGTTCATACTTGCAGAGGAGCAGCATTCGATTCGGACCATTACTTAGTAAAAGCAGTTTTTAGAGCCAGAATATCGAATGCCAAAAAGGAAAAAATAAATAAAAATAAGAAACTCAACCTTGTTAAATTAGAGAATGAGGTATGTGCAAAATCATACCAGGCATCCATGGAAAAGGCGTTAGAACAGGTTGAGGAAATAAATAGGAATAATGTAGAATCTATTTGTAATCTAATAAAAAATATTATTAAGCACACGGCAGAATCAACTTTGGGTTACGAGACGAAAAAGAAAAATGGCTGGTTTAACACAGAATGCGAGAGTATTATTAAGGAGAAGAACAATGCCCGTGCACAAGTTCTTAATTGCAATAGCTTAGAAAATAGAGAGAAGTACAAAGAACTTCTTAGGAGTAGTAATAGAGTCATACAGTCGACGAAGAGGACATGGCTAAAACAGCAAATTATAGATGCTGAAATGTTTAGAGATAGGAATAATGCTAAGGAATTTTACAGGAACGTTAACAATAGTAGGAAAACGTTCAAACCTAGACTAAACTTTAATAGGAATAGCAAAGGCGAACTTCTCTGCGATCAGGAAAGCGTTTAAATAGATGGTCGGAGTACTTTAGCGACCTATTAAATGATAAGAATAGCGATAAGGTAGCCAATAAGAACGCTAGTCTGTACCAACACGCCGCGCAACCACAAATACCACCACCCACCTACGAAGAGGTGTGCCACGCCATCAGAGGACTGAAGAGAGGGAAAGCCCCCGGGATAGACGAGATCTCCAGCGAACTCATGGCATACGGCGGGGATGCTCTATGGGCGCTATTACATAGTTTAATAGTATCTTTATGGGAAGGCGAAACGCTACCGAAGGATTGGGCAAGTTCGATAATTTGCCCACTCCAAAAAAAAGGTGACGTTAGCGTGTGCAGTAACTATAGAGGGATATCCCTACTATCAGTTATGTACAAGATATTCGCCAAGGTTTTAAAAAAATAGGCTAGCAGAATACGCGGAGGAATGCTTGGGAGACTACCAAGCCGGATTTAGACCAGGGCGTTCAACAATGAACCAAATATTTACAATTAGGCAAATATTAGAGAAGTGTAATGGGGCCGACGTGGAGACTCATCACTTGTTCGTAGATTTTAGGCAGGCATTCGACACAATCGATAGGGATATTATTTACAGCACGATGAGAGAGTTTGGGTTTCCCGAAAAACTCGTAAGTCTCTCAAAAATGACGCTGACAGACACCAAAAACTACGTACGGATAAATGGTGTACTGTCGGAGTCTTTCATCACCAGAGCAGGCGTAAAACAGGGGGACGTGATATCCCCCTGTTATTTTCATTAGTTTTAGAAAAGGTTATGCGTCTTGCAGGTTGTAGCAATAAGTCTAATATCTTCTATAAGTCTTTTCAGGTACTCGCTTTCGCAGACGACGTAAATATTATCGCTAGAACTAAGAACGTGTTAATTGATAAGGTTAGAGCAATAAAGGATGCCGCCAAAACAGTAGGATTAGTTATAAACGTTGAAAAAAGTCAGTATATGCATGTGACATCAAACTCGGAATTGGTAGCACATCGTAGCCTGAAGGTAGACAATGACCACTTTCAGCAGGTTGACTCTTTTGTATATTTGGGAGCAGTGGTCACTAAGGAGGCTGGGAATAACCAGGACATCAACTCTCGCCTGCAAAGTGCTAATAGGGCGTATTTCGGCTTAGTACGCTTGCTCAGATCAAGATATCTAAGTAGAAGTACCAAGGTAGAATTATATAAGATGCTAATTAGGCCAGTACTAACCTACAGTGCAGAAACATGGGTTATTACCAAAACTGAAGAGGATAGGCTACTTAGGTTCGAGCGGAAGATTCTTAGGAGGATCTTGGGTCCTGTTCAGGAGGCACCAGGACTATTTAGAATTAGACGGAACGATGAGATTTACTCATTATATAAGAGCGTGAACGTAGTGCAGTTTATTAGGGCTTTAACATTAGGTTGGGTTAAAGAGCAGGAGGGATGGTATCGGAAATACTATCCAGCAAGCCTGTGGGTAAGAGAAGGCAGGGTAGACCTAGGCTAAGGTGGGCGGGCGAGTTCTATAAGGTAGTTAGGAGTTTAGGTATTAATAACTGGAGGAGCGCGGCCTCCAATAGAAATAAATGGAAGATGCTGGTGCGGGAAGCCTTGGTTCATCACTGAACTGGAGTGCTTATGATGATGATGATATATATATATATATATATATACGAAAACTCATTCAGTCAGTCAAGGGCATTCAGTACATTGCTGTATTTTATATTTATTTATAAATACATATATAATTATATCATGCTGTTTTATTTATTGTTATAGTCACCTACCGATTTATTTATTTATTATATCTTACTGCAGTACTACTAGTGCATTACGGGGGATCCCAAGTCGCAGTGATGATAATGAAGCGCTTGTTAGTTGGAATATGAAGCAGGAAAAAAAAAAAAAAAAAAAAAAAAAAATAGTATATATATATATATATATATATATATATATATATTTCCTGCTTCATAATAATACTTTATTTATATTTTATATGTATAAAAAAATGTACGAGTATGTCTATCATAAAGGTGATATTTTTTATTATAAAAACTATTTGGATTAAATAAATACATATACTATAAATAAAAAATATTTTTTGATGAAGCACAATAATAATATTTATCAAGATTTTACTATTATGCAATTTTTTTTTCAATTTTGTACAGAAAAATATATTACTAATTGAGAATTATTTAAGGACCTTAATAGAGTTTTAGGAAAATAATACCTCAATCAGGAAAATGTACCTCATTCAAAAATAAATAAATAAAAAGACACTTTGGGTATCTTTTAAGCTATTTTCATGTCGGCTTAATATGGAATGACAGCAGCTTATTGTAATTAGAAATTGTATGTTAGCCATGGTTGAGCATTTAATAAATTTATTAACAAAAATTAAGATTTAAAAAAATGTCTTAAAAAACTTTACTTGGGATAAATTAATAATCAATGGCAAAAAAATATGTTTTCAACAATTTATAATTTATCGAAAAGTTTTATTTTCTGATGTATTTATAGTAATAATAATTTGACAAACAGTGGCACTTGGAAGTTACCCATATGTCACCTTTACAATAGTAAAGGCATTCTTCTAATAACACAGACAACCAAACGCATCCAAAACTGTCAAGTTGTGTTTATTTGGGTCGAAATTTATTTAACATGACACTATTTACTCGTTATAAAATATTCACACCTAAGTAAGCAAAAATATTATTTTCACTCAACAGCGTGTCACTTCATCAAAAGGGATGACTGCTCGAAACCATTAAATATTGACGAGAGAATCATAATAATTTTGTAGTAAAGGAGTGCAAGGGCAGATGTAACAGTTGAATGTGTTCTTGAAATATAGATGAAAGGGAGTATTTATCATCCCCTATGGCTTTTGAGCCGCATATATTCTATGAGGGTGGTCTGACGATTGACAGTTGAAAGGGTTCCAAGAGTGACATTGCTAATTTGGATTTCATATATTTTGACATCCCATATGTATCATCCGTCAACCGTTGGCACGAGAAACTATAAAAATACAAACATTTAATATATTATAAAAAAATCTTATCAATAAATACTGAAAAATATATTTCAGTAGTATATACTTTCAATACAATTCACACAAAAATATTTTCTCAAATAATTTGGTGCAAAAATACCTTCTTGAATTTGGAACTATTTCAAATACAAAGAAAAATCACACTTACTAATGATTTTCAACACTAAACAATTTAATTAAATGTCATTTTATCATCAAATATTTATTGTAATATATAATTTTTTATTACACAATTTTTTTATTAAATATAATTTACATACAATATTAAGTTTATAGACCAAGTCTCTTATTTATTTTACAATAATATGGAGTACAATCAATTGGTTATTAAAATAATTAATAATTCATCACATAATTTATGGGAAAAAATACAAAAAACCCACTTATATTGTGGAATATATTTTTATTATAAATTGTTTCTTTATCGAAATTTGTACTAGCTTAATTATTAATAAGTAGTGTAATATCAATTACAATTTATAATAATTTTCAATGACAAACAATTTAATTAAATTTTAAGGTTTAAGTTGTGCATATATTTAGTTTATTTTGATAAAAAAGAATAGTAGTTTTCACATAATATAATTAAGAAGATTCTTATAAAAATAAAACTTGGGTTACAATTATTTAAGATCATTAAAAACTGCATATTTAATTCAAAAACTGATTTTTGTGAGTGTTTGTGATTTTAACTCATAAGAGCCAGATTTCAAATTTAGGGTTATTTTAAACCCAATTTTTTTTATTAAATATTTTAACGAGGGCATAAAAAATAAAATAGTATTTTAAGCATCTATGAATGTTAATAAAATAAGAGTTTGTGGATGATTTAATACGGTAACTTTTGAACATTTTTTAAAAACATGATGATACATTATTTGAGTGAAAAATATTCATGGTGAAATATCCCTGAATCCAATATACACTCGAAGTTGTGGCTTTGACACGATAACAATGGTAGACCAACACGTTCTTTTGATATGTATCTGTCGAATTATCAGGCAAACAATTCCATTTCCATTATTTATTATATTGTGTAATACTAATGCTGTGCTTTTGGGCCTTTACAATATCAACATGATTTACTGTTTCCACCGTGACTACGCTAGATTACAGAAAACATTACTAGACAACACGCTGCTACTGCTTTTTATTTATTTATATCAGACAACATTATAAATATACAAATAATAAAATAAACTTATATTACGGCTATTGGATAATGTGTGATATGAATAAAATCGAACGAAATTAACCACCACGATGCCTAATTGGCTCAAAATCTAAGACGTTTTTGAAAATACACACATTTTTTATTTATATTTTTTTATAGATTGTTCAATTTTATACAATTTTCCAGAACATTATTTTGTTATATGTTGAATAGTTTAGTTACAATTCGTATGAGACTGTGAAAATTCATACGCTGATTTTGTATTCGGAATATTTAAATCGACACAGTTAATTTCAAATTACAACCAAAAACTTAACAAAACAGTGTTTATGAAAAATAATCATTATTTGATGTTATATAAAAAAAATATTACAATATTTACCTATTTTTTTTTTAAATGACTGTAATATAGACCTCTATAACCTCTTCCTCTCAAATTTCAAATCCGAGGCAGCAAATATTTTATATTAACTCAATCATTAATTCTTGTTTTATGTTTCATTTATTCTTTATCTCATGTCTTTTTATCAAACTTCATGTATAAAACTATAGGCTTCCTAATAATTTCGGGAAGCTGTTTGTTTTTTAATAAATAAAAAAAATATGAGAATGTAAATTGTATTAGTGATTAAGTTTTTTTTACTACAACAATTAATAAATAAGAATCTTTTTACATATATCATTTTCTTATTAATTGATCTTCAAGTGATTTTTTTTTTTAAATAAAAAAACCTAAAACAATTGAATATGTAAAAATATTATTTTTCATACATTATATTGAAGCATAATAGGTTAATATTTTTGTATACTATTATTGAAAAAATTGTTGATTTTATTTTATTTTTAAGAGCTTTGTCTTCTCGAAGTAAGCTGTCGCTAGTAAGCAATATACATTTTAATTTTAAAATAACAACATTGTAGTAAAAAAAAACAATATCTACGGTGAAATCGATAACTGCGTGGGAACTTGTTGAATGGTGAAATTGATCGATTATTATTAGCAATGTGTATTGTGCAATGCAACAAAGGAGACTCATACAAAAAGTATTGAAATCAAAGTGGAACAAGTATGGTATATTAATATTATTTATTAAACATGCAAACGCGTCAAATAGCCTCTGTTTTCCAACACATTGTATGTTAAGTGAGACTTCATGTGTGCAACAAAATACACACTGTTCATTGTGTTATTTTCAAATTATTATTAATAATATACTGTGTTCATAATAATTTGGATCGATGTAGGTTGGCTGTTTAGAATAATATAATTAATTGCCATGAAGGTGTAATATCAATAATTGAGGGGCTCAGAATCACAACCTACATACAGTATTTGATTATCAAAATATTGTAAATTTATCCAATCATCCTAAATACATTACTGACAGAAAGACTGAATAATCGCCTCAGTATTTATCTTAAAATCCAGGAAACCAGAGTAAAATTGGATTAAGACAGTCGATCGGAATTTTAATATCTCCCAGTAGTAATAACTGATCAAATCATTTTTTTTTTACTTGATTGGGATTTGAACCCATGGCCATATTATTTATAGCCATTTACTTTATCCCCCTAGTTATTTCGACATTAATATATTATTATTTTATATTATAACAAATGTGGGTATAAATAAATCAATAAAAAGCAACATTATGTATGTATTTTTAGTGTATATTGGAGCAAATGCACAATTTAGGTCGAAATATATCAAAGAAACCTTTTTATTACAATATTACAGATTATAAACATCTTGTGTTTGTAAAGCGAATGTCAAAATTTAGCCAGGCAAAGACATAACTATAAAATAACGATTACATCAATCAAATCCGTTTTCAGTAAAAAAAAAAATTAAAGTTGGATACATTCTTTACAAAACCAAGAAATGAAGGATAGTATCTCTTCTTTTGATATGAGAAATTGGTTTATTTATAAAATGAGTTTGAAAATGATAGTTAATGATAGCGGAGAAATATTTGTTATAATAAAAATTTTGTTTGTAAAAATACATTGATAATGTGATATTTCTTGAATTGAAGTCGATTCCCTGAAAGCAGTTCGATTTTAATAAGTTTGTTTGACGATTTTCAATGTTTCAATAATTTGAATTTGCGTTATTTATTATTAAAAAGATTTATTAAATACCCTGTATTGAAAGAACAAAGAATAACATTGCGGATATGCAACAATGCGTGTTTTAATTTTTAATACACACATATGGCAATCGATAAGAATATTATTAACTCGTTTGCGAAAATATTACAGTATTAAAAAAATCCAAGTTATCGTGAGACCACGAACCAATTTCATGCAAGCGATAAATCATATTAATCAGTTTATGGAACAATCCATCAATCTGAATGGTTTTCAATATATATTATGGAGATTAGCAATAGTTTTAGGAGGGTGTTGTATGGTTTTGCAATATTGTATAGAAGTGTTGCCAAATAGCTTTGTACAAGTGCTTTGTATCGCTTTATTGCTTACCACCATGATTTAGAGAACCTTATTGCACTTTCGATCAGATTTATTACTACTAGACCATACATTAAGTACATACGTGACCTGACGATAAAATAAATCATTATATTTACTCAATAAAATATGATAATCAGATTAGTTGGGGTGAAGGTACATTTAAATAAATTTTTATTAAAAAATAAGCAGATATTCTACCGTAACCCATTTAAATAGATCCATGCAATTCTAAAACAAGGTTATGTACAGATTTAGAAAAGCTTAATATATGTTATTTTTTATTATAATATCTTTATGGAGAAAACAGTTATTATTATGCACCATAAATGACTAGTTAGTTTTTGTTTCTTATGTTTGTAGAATAAAATCTATTAAGCCTACATTTTTATTATTATACAATATGAAATAAAGAGTGGTCACACAAAATTTATGATTTTACTACATATCTGAATTTTCATATTGAAAATAGTTTATTTAAAAAAATAATATTAAAATTCATACTAACATACTAAATAATAGTTTTAACTTATGGCTTAATTTGTTATAATATTAGAAGTTATAATCTTATAACGAGTAGTTAACGAATATTTAAATGTATTTAGACAGCATTCGATTAAAAAAATATATACCTTATCCTTTTTTTATATAAATATTTTTTAATTGGGAAAAATTGTTTCGCATAACGAGTTAGATTAACAAATTATGCTCGTTATAAAAGATTTATCTGTACATTTATATATATAAGGTTATATATATATATATATAGTGAGTATATATATATATATATATATATTTGTATATATATATATATATATATATATATAGTATATATATATATATATATATATATACAAATATATATATATATATATATATATAATAAATATATATAAATAAAAAAACTACGTATTATAAAAAATATCAAGTGATGAACATCACGAATTCCTAACCACCCCTTAAAATGTTCTCAAATAATTTATGTCCATCCTGTATATTTGAATCTTAATTAGCAGTAGATCAAGCTGGGCAGATTATTTAATATAAAATTTAATAAAAACCTATGTATTGTTGTAATATAATGAGTGCAAAATATTCGTTATTTAGAAGCGGGGATGGTTTTCAAGAGTGTCATAAATATTCAGTGCGAAATGAATTTCAGCGAGGCTTTCAGATGGAAGCTCGAAGGCGCTTTGCGGTAATTGCATTCAATGTTTTATTCAATGGCTCTAATAAAGATGTTTGCGGTTACAAAAGTACATTCTTTTGCCCCTTATAACATATTTCAGGCCTCGTAAATCTGTCTGCTTGGTGCACTTGCAAGACTAATTATAACTAATTGAACCGTAATTATTAACTCAAAACAATGCAGTTATTCCGCTTTACTGACTTCTCGCCTATTTTTTTGTTACTTCGAGGTGCCTTGACTTGGCAAATCGTGCAACAATTGGAAAGCTTCGTTTTACTCGACAACCGCATGACTTATTAATAAAATTTATAAACGAACCATGATCTCAACTATGATATCAGTCGGCTTTGGTTCGCAATAACAGAATATTAAAATATCTCACTTACTAGTTGTTAATTGTAAAATTATTATGCATAAGTTTTTACAATGATTGATAGAACAATACATCTTTGGAAATAGTCTTAGGTGTACAGAGTGTTTACATCTTTTTACCTTTAACTAACATGAGAATGTTTTATTTAAATTTGACATGAGTAATAGTATTTAATTATAGAAAGAATGGGAATAAAAATAAAAACCAATTTACAAATTTGAAGATTAATAAATAATAACAACAATAAAAGCAATATTAACAAAACTTGTTTGGGTAAAACCAAATTTGAGTTGAGTGGATTATTAGAAATTTAATTTTATTTTTAAAAATAATATCAGTTTTGGAAGTTCATTGGTAAAATGAACTTACTTTTCCTCGAGGCATATTTGGTTTTATTTACATGTCTTATGATTGGGTTAGTCGGGAAGTTAGTCATTTTAGTGTAATGTTTTTTACTCAAATCTGCTATATTTGCTTCGATAATTTTTAACTTAATGTCCTCGTGGACTTGTTTAAGAAATGTGCCAGGTTCAAGATCTAAGGCCATCTTAAGACACTTGTTTTGGCCTATTTGAATTTTATTGATATGAGTTTTTACATTAATTAATTAAATCTAGCCAGAGTGGATGAGAAAAACTACAATGGTTTCATTTCTATATACATATGTTGGAACAATTTTTTATTTTTTTTTTTATTTTTTTTTATTATTATTATTTTTTTTTTTTTTTTTGAAATAGTGATATTTGATCAAAATTTTAGAGTAGTGCATGGCTTACATTTTTAATATATTGATAGGAATATCTCATAACAGAAAAACATAATAGAATATTTCTGATTATCCCATGAATATAAAACATCATAATAATAACTGCTGAATTATATAGTTTAAATATCAGATAATTCAAAATAATAAATAAAATAATAAAAAAGTAGTCGTTGCAGTGCTCAAATACCCCCAAAAAGATTTAATAATACTTATAGCTTACAATTTCAAAGATGATAATTTTATTTTTTTATATAGATATCCTGCCAATTGATGTAATATGTGTATCCATAAAATGGATAAACAAGTTATACTTTTTTCAATCGTAGTAATTGGATAATTAAATAATACTCATTAGTTATTTATACATATACAGACACTTTTTCAATTTATGTTGCCATTTAAAATGTAAAATATATATGAAGTTATTGTATTCATATCCGTAGTTTGTTAACACCTCAAAGGAGACGAATTTTCTAAGCATCGCCTAAATATTCCATCATGTTAGAACTAAAAAAAAATAACGTCTGGGGATTTTCTGTGTAAAGAAAAAGAAACGAGGCGGCAAAGCTCGCGACATCTCATTTAAAATTCGTTTTTCAAAAGACTAGGGGGATGTCACTTCTTATTTGGTAAACTTTACTCAACACATATAAACAGGGAGACTTCTTTTCTGCCAAATAATAATATCTTGGATAACGAATCATATACGTTCGGAAATATTACATAATATATTCTCTTGAGAAAACCCACAATCCAAGTAATAGAACCCCATATATAAAATCCATTTGATAGAATGAAATAAAATAACAAAGTCAAAAGATTTTCAACAGAATGATTTTTATGGTGCCTTGACTGTTTTTTTTAGTTAATAAATTCGTCAAATCAACTTATAATCAATATTATTCAAGCAAATAATATTAAAAACAATTAATTATAGAAATCGGAAACTCACATTCAAACATTTAAAAAACTCATTTTATCATACAACAATTTTTATCTAAAGTATGCTTATTATACGATTTTGGGTTTGGGTACGAATCTGTAAATGGGTTTTTTCCATACTTTTTATTATTTAATATTAACTATCTCTAATGCCATATAAAATGTTATTCTCATGTTAGTTATAGGTAAAAAGAATTATATATTCTGTACACCTAATAAGTCTAATTCATAAGATGTTTTGTATTATATGAACAATGTAATATTCAAATTAAATAAAGAAATTGAAATAAATACAATTTTAATATGTTTTTTTTACTCTTGCTGTTCTGTAAATATTTTTTCATATTTATACATATTCAATTTTTTTTTTAATTCACATGTTACGTTAACTTTCAGAATTTTAAGTTAATTTATTATGAAATATGCATGTTTTATTTGAAATCTTGTATTATTATTTAGGTTTAATTAAAAGTGATTAGTTAGGTTAGGTTAGGTTAGGTTTATAAACAATCCTTGTCTAAGATGGTGAAAAAACAGGTTTTCAATAACAACATTTTAGAGCAGCACAACATTTTTATTTATTATATATTTGATGTTTGATAAAAAAAATACATTAGAGTTAGTTAAATTAAAATACCACACGTATACATGTAGTTATGAATTGGTTTTTATTGATTTTTAAATTACAACAAAATAAAATAACATAGGTGTGTATATTCTTATATCGAATTGGCGTTGTAGAGGGTAGTAGTTTAGTGGTGATGTAGAAGACGATAAATGGGGAGAAACACGAAATAGATTTATCCTGGATGTCTATGCGAGTTACTGTACAAGAAAACCAAAGGAAAACAGACGAAGGTCCTGATTGAAATTGGCAGCGGGAACAGAACAGGACCTGTCCTCATGACAGCCATGATCAATTGGACTATTCCACTTTATAAATACTACATTCACCTGTCATAAGCCAACACCTTTAAAAATCATTTATTTACTATATGACAACAAATATTATCCTTGAGAGGCTTTTCCCTAATATTTGTTTGCTAGTCGCTTATTTAATTTAAAATAAAATATCAACTCCACTAATTCCTTAATACAAAAGGTTAACAAAATCAAATATGTTTCAAATAAGCGAAACTTTAAATTACCACTGAAATGTTCATAAAAATTCTCATATCTTTTTTCACAAACACATTTGATTTTACTATATTTGTGTTTCACAATATTTTTGTTTTTTTTTAGTATTAAGAATATGTTTTACTTAATTTTATTTCATTATTATTATTATTATTATATATATATTATATATATATTTATATATATATATATATATATATATATATATATATATATATATATATATATATATATATATATATATATATATATTGTACTCCGTATTAAAAAAGGTAAAAGACTAAGTCTATAAACTAATATTACAATATCTAATCATAATGTATCAAAACATTGTATGCAAATTATATTTAATAAAGAAATTTTTACCATAAAATCCAGGAATTTAATAAATGTAATTCCAGACGAGAGCATCTAAATGCTAGTATATTTACTGATTGTTTTTCTTATACATTATATAATATCTAGTTTAAAAATAATTGAAAAGTCTTCTTGCGTGACATTTTGAAATATAAATTTATGATTTACAACTTTATATTCATAAATATGATGGAATTAATGAGCGAAAACATTTTGAAGTATAAAATAAGGTGACGGCTGCCAACAACTTGTCACGTTATAAAACTTGCATTCTTTGACAGTCACATTTTTCCATCATAATTTATTTCATAATAATCTTATATTTTCTAATATTAAATAAATTATAATTATATTAATTAAATGTTTTTTGATAAATTGCTTAATTTATTTTTTAAAGTGACCAATCACAATAATTTATTCGCTTAATTTATTCGCTTCTACCAGATGTCAAAATTTTAATAATTACACTAAAAACAACGTTTTTTTTTTGTATATAACAAACAATAACACAATTAAGCTAAGTATATTCTTACTAGCTTTTAATGGATCTGAAATCGTACATTTTCTATTTTAAAAAAAATATATATTAATTGAAGTTATCTATGTAATTATCATTGAATATTTGATATTTGGTAAAACCACTATTAAAAATTAACAATTTCCTTCAAAATCTCAAGCTCATTGCATTTTTAATAATATCTTAAGATAATACCAGCGTCATAGCTCAGGGGATAAGAAGCGTGGCTGCAAATACTGTGGTCATTGTTTCAAATCACACTCAAGTCAAGAATTTTTAAATTGATTTGATCGGTTATTACGACTGGGAGATCGGGAATAATATTAATAAAATCCCGATCGATCGTCTTGATCAAGTTTTACTCTGATTTCCTGTATTGTAAAGTAAATACTGATTATTAAGTCGGTGACCTGTGTAACTAGTAATAGTTAAGATCACCGACAGACAATTAACACATTGTTGTGTATAAAAAAAAACCATCTCAAAAAGACCCTTTCTAAAATAAAAAAAAGCTCCTCGAAGCGTAAATTTATTAAATAAATAATGACTTTTTATTTTTTTATTTTTTTTCAATATATTTTATCACTATTACTTAAGTGCCGTAAAAGGGGTGAATATAATAAATATAAAAGATAGTTGAACATATTTTTTTATTTGTGCTTTTTCATTTAAACATATATTAACGTATGTGTTCATTAAGGCTTATTGATGAGAATTTGGTTTTCAGGATTGTGTACCTATTTCAATGTAATAATAAAATACTTATAACATATTTTTTTCATTAGAAAAATTACTCAATTTACCAATGTATCTTACACGTTATTTATTTATATTTAAATATAATTATAAATGAGTATAATTTCACAGTGAATAGATGATTTTACAGGACGGCACGTGTGTGCAGTGATGTTTACGATGTGAAGTGACAGTTGCTTTGATGAGTTTAGACCACGGACCGCCAACATTATATTATGTGTATTACATGTGGCTGTGTTAAATAATATATATATTTATAAATATATATATATATATACACACTGACTGACTTTATGGATCCATTCATAAATAATAATACTGTAAGGTTTGACTGATGCCACTGTTTGAAGTACAACCGCCAAAGCACACCGACACCCTCATATCGTATTACAACCGAAACACTGCATCGCTTCACTACAGATGCTCTAATTAATTATATATTTAATATAAATAAATATAATTGCTGTCTAAGACTCTTGATCTCAATTTATTATAATTGATTTTGATATATTTTCATCATTAGATAGACTAAAAATTAGGAAACTAACTCATACGCGTTGAGGACGCATTCGAGGGCGCGTTGCATGTAATATTTATTTGATTTTAATTAATTTTTATAATACGAATGTACACTTTTATAACACAAAATTTAATTTTACACATTTATGTTGTACATTATTTTGTTGTAAATTTAGTGGTTTCGTCAGGGTTTGCATATAATGGTCATAATTCATACGCTGCAGCTTGCTTCGGTCTCTATAAATATCAACCGTTCCGTGTAAACCCCAAACAAACTATTTAATTTAGAATTGAATAATATATGAAAGAAATATGTAAAATTAAACATTCTATAATATAAACAGTACAATTTTTAAATATTTTAAAAATCAAATACGTTTTCTTGTTACTTAACCCAATATTTTTTGTTGAAAGCATCCGGCGGCGCTATAATATTGAATGTAAATGGCCTAGTATTTATTTTAGCCGACATGTCCTTTCAATTTGAGCAGAAAGTATGTGTCGGCCTCTTTGGTGTTATACTGTTGATGTTTTAATTAGTGGAAAATGATATCTTCACCCATAACATCCGTTCAACAGCACAGGATATACGCAAGCTGCACTCCAATGACCCACTCAAATCACAGCTTTTAAACATTAATGAAAATTACAAAATAAATATTAATAAAATCAATCCAGGAATATTCTGATTTTATAGATTATGGAGTATATTGTCGGAAACCTAAATATGTATGAATTCCAATTAAATCATATATTGATGATTCTGTTGACATTTTGATGCCGATTGAATGCCGACTGAATTTAGTCTTTAGAAAAAGTACTCAAAAGTAAACATTTTTTGAATCTATATGAAATTCCAGTCTGTGCTTCTAATTAGTCGAAATTGATTACGTCACTAGGCGACTATTTGTGTCAATTTTCACCGATAAGATTTCAGTTGGCATTATGAAATTTTGTATAGTAAATGTTGGGGTAAAATTTTTGCTCAGTTTCGTTCAAATTCGTCACTATTTCTACTCGTTCTCGGGGCTTCAATTTATCCATTATTAAATTAGGCCGCGTATTATTCGATGAAGTGATCTAAACGTCACATAACCAAGATGTCGAGCAATTTGCCTCACCCGTTGTAAAATATGTATATTAAAATATTCATAAAAAAACGTGTGTATTAACAAAAGTGGAGGCAAAAAAATCAGATGAAATATTTTTTATTACACATTAAGGTTTGAATATTTTTTCAGATATAAAATAATGGATAAGCAAGTGAAATTGAAGATTTGAAATCTGATGGGTTGTTAACACATATGTATCTACAAAAAATTGAAAACCAAGTTGGATCCATATCAGAAGCTCATAATTAATATGAAGGCTTAATAATAATGAATGTGCACATTGAATGATAAAAAAAATCTATATGTTTGTAGCAAAATATTCAGTGTAGACAAGCAATTGCAATTTTATCAGTCGTGTTGAATTTAGGTGACGTGTTTTAGAAGTTTGAGCTACTTTGTAAATGTAGTATGTTAAAAATGGTGAAACATTTTGAAATATTGGTTTGCCTGGGTACATAAATTTGAATGTCAGTGTCTTTGAATGATGCCGACTGAAGGAGCTGTCAAAACGCATCTTCTTTTTAAAAACAACCGTTCTTTATTAAGTGCATGAAGCAAAAAATAATATTTTAAAATAATTCAGATTCCATAGAGAAGTGACCTCATTCTTGTTGGTTACTATTGTATTAATGAAAGGTATCACCTGTGGGGCCCACAACTGATTCTGTGGCCACATATCGTATTGTAGTATTTGAGGTGCCCCCCGGAGCCCTACTCGATGGGGCGCCGCCACCGGGGGCTACACACTCAGCCTAACACATCTGTCTCTCTGTCTGCACGCAACATATTTCATTTATTAAATATAATACACACAAATAATTAAAAAAAATCAAATTGAATACATTGGAATCTGGATGAAATTATAACATCATCAACTAGCGTGATAGCTCAGGGGATAAGGAGCGTGGCTACAAATACTGTGGTCATGGGTTCAAATCCCGCTCAAGTCAAGATTTTTTAATTGATTTGATCGGTTATACGACTGGGAGATCGGGAATAATATTAATAAAATCGTCTTGATCCAGGTTTACTCTGATTTCCTGTATTATAAGGTAAATACTGATTATTAAGTCGGTGACCTGTGCAACTAGTAATAGTTAAGATCACCGACAGACAATTAACACGTTGTGTGTATAAAAACCTCCTCAAAGAAAGCTCCATCAGAGATGTAGGTTCTCTGGTATTCTAGACGACTGTTTTCTCTTAATAATATTTAAAAAAAATCATATATTTATAAAAAAATAAAAAAACTTTAAATCATATACAATATCAAGGAAATTCCACATAAAACTATTCAATCAAAGATTTTTAAAGTACATAGATAATGAAATTTATCATATTTATTATTACGCGAATATTTATTTAGAAATATTAAAAATAAAAAGTATTTGAGACATTAAATCAAGAGTCTTCGAGGCAAGGCAAGGTCTTAAACCTTAAACCTTTAATTTTTAATTAACGTATTATTATTGCATGTTCACTACGATAATATTTGTAATATTTGTAATGTCCACACATAATTTTTTACAGAGTCTGAGTACTTTTGACTACTAACTAGTAGTTATTTTTAGAGAAAAAAATAATTATTTGCATAATATATATACTTTTATAGGTACTCTTTCTCTTACTTATGTATTATCTGTAAAAACCTCTCACCAGCGTTTATATGAAAATAAATAAATGTCTTCTTCAATTTTTTTATTTGTTATTTGCAAACTCACAAATGTGTTCCTTTCTATTATTGCTATATTAAATATCATATTAGAACAAATAGCAGTATAATGGCTTATATGAATAAAAATAAGTAAATACTTAAAGATTTATTCAGGACTACTCTGTAATACTTTTTTAAGTAAAATAAATTATTAATATAGCCATATAGCTACCTAATAAGTGTTTATGATAATATTTTAATTATTTCAATGGAAGTGAGTTAAAATATGGGTTCAATTGTGATATTTCAATAAATTTATTGAGGAGTTCGGTGAGTGTGTTATCAATATAAATTTGTCTAAAAAAAGGTTTCGTATTTTTTTAATATTAATTGAAAATCGCTTGTAATATAAATTCAACTTAGATGTGCTTTAGATTGGTTACTGGTGATTTATTTGATGGTTTAATGATGTTTCAATTATTTCCATTCATTTGAGTTCAGAGGCGGTCTCGATTTAATTTATATGAAAAAATGAAATAAAGTCGGTTCGAATGTGTGATTTACGAGCCGACAATAAAATAATGAATTCGTTCGAATCGAGATCCTAAAACCAATTAAGACGGCCCTGTAATAAATTAGTATAATTTACGAGACTAATAAACGCGACGGGGGCCCCGCACCCCGATAAGTTATTTTATTTATTTATTTCGTACAAGGGGAGCCTATTTTTCTAGTTTTTCAACGATGACTGATGCCGGTTGCGTGTCGTACGTGTTAATTAGGCACATTTTTAAAAGGGCATAAATCAAATCTCCGTATAATATATATACATATATTGGGGCCCGGGTCTCCCCCTTTTAGTACGGGTAGTAAAATTTATATCGACGACATAAATTACTGTACAAGTACAGGCTATGTTTATTATATGACCGTACTTTTATATTTCTAGGCCTAACTTAATGTTCCGACTCATTCGTCCTATTTCCTTTATTGACTTGTGCACTCTATTGTTCACGACTGAATAAAATATTAGAGCGACAATATTTACGATACAAGATGTGAGATTTAACAGCCATTAATCAAATTTTTATTTAATTATATTCTTCAAAATATACAGGAGTACTTTTAAACGGTGAGAATATTTTAAGGGCAGGAATGTCTACATTTGATTGAATAATTTACAATATGTCCTGTAAGTTTTATTCCCTATAAATATAGAATAACACTGGTTTATAATTGTAAGTAAAAAAAAATATAGCTACCACTCCAATCCATAATGTGATTTTGTGTAATTAATTTAATGGACAATTTAATATACAAAATTCGTAACCTTTATGCGCGCTTTTTAAAATACACCGCAAGATTTAATTGCTAATTGCTTATATGATTTAAAATAAAATATAATAATAATGTAGCCACAAAGTTATTTCTTAGGTTTATTATAATTTTAAGTATTAATTGATTGAAAATTATATTTTACAGCCGTTTTTGCACTCGCGTTGTAAATCCATTTAGATACCAAAGTCTTCTATTAATAATAAGACTTTGTGAAAGAACCGCAGTAGAATTAATTCAAATTATAAAATTAAAGACTAAAAATATCATGAATTACAATATGACAAACAATCGATTTTTTATGTATGTATTTTAAAAAATATTTATAACTTGGCGAGTTTGAAATTCTCTCCTTAAATCGCATTGTTAATAATTAATAATTATTATGAATGTATTTAAAAATTGAGGTAATTTTCTTCTTATTTTAACACGTGTTAAACGTAAAAAAAATACTTAAAAGATTAACAATTATTTATTTCACTACATTGACTGACTCCAATTTGATCAATGGATTTTTTTTTATAATATCAACTTATCACTATAGAATATTTTTTGGTTTACTTATAAATGAGCGGTATCTTTTGATAGTTATTATTAATACAATTTCTTTATTATGCAGTATTAAGTTTTTACATTGATTGATAGAACAATACATCTTTGGAAATAGACTTAGGTGCACAGAGTGTTTACATCTTTTTACCTATAACTAACATGAGACTGTTTTATTTAAATTTGACATGAGTAATAGTATTTCATTATAGAAAGAATGGGAAAAAAAATAAAAACCCATTTACAAATTTGAAGATTAATAAATAATAACAACGATAAAAGCAATACTATCTTTTGATAGTTAAAGCGAGCTATAAGCTCATATATGTATTTAAAGCAAATGTGCGAATATGATCATCATCAAAGGAGACGATGAAGAGTCTATTAAATCCATTCGTCCGTGTCTGTTTTACGAGGCCATCAAATTTACAACGCCCACTCCTTGTTATTTGAAAATTTAATTCTGAATTCGTGTTATAAATAAATAATAGTTGAAGTCCAGTTAATGTTCATTGCACAAGTGTGTGATAAGAATGGGGGAGGCTCGGTGTGAATACCACACGTGACATTCCACGTGGGAAGGAGATTTAGGAGCCCTGTTTATCGCATTAAAACATTTCCGACTTAACTAATTCTGATCATCAATCCATCCTACACTATGTGTCACTGATTCTCCCCTATCTAAAATTACACTCGTGCTACACTTAAATACACTCCTATCGGAATACTTCTATGACTTTAAATAATTTGACTGGAATCGAAACATACGCCGAGAATGCCAAAAAGGCTATAAGCAAGTTGTTTCACTTATAACTACTTGAAATTGTGAAAAACTTAATATGTAACTTTTTGGTTATATTATGAATATATATATATATATATATATATATATATATATATATATATAAATATATATATATATATATATATATATATATATATATATATATATATATATAAATATATATATATATATATATATATATATATATATATATATATATACCGTGACGCCTTCCCTATTGACAGGAGTCCCTTTATAAGGGGTTGGCCAGGCCACCTTGGCCTTTACGGGAGAATATAGTAGAGATGGTTTCCCAGGCCACCACACAGCAATGAGTACTTAAGATCTAGTTAGCTAAGCTAGATCTACCAAGTGACTCCGGTGCCGTGAATCGAACCCGGGAGTCTTCACTCACGAATCCGTTACACTAACCACTGGGCCACAAGGCGGCTTCCATGAATATATTTTACTTATTATTAAATAAGCGATTAGCTAAAAAATCTTGGAGTAAATGTTAAAAAGCACGAGCATGCCTGGATCAATTTCATAAAAATAAAATATTTAATTCACAGATAACGCAGACTTATAAATAAGTTGCGTATTGCTTATTCTTAATACAGACTTTTTTCATATAGAGAAATCCCGAACCACTTTAAGGAGATTGCATTGTTATTTATTTTAATATGAAATTTAATAATTTCATATAGAATAATTTAAAAAAAAACACAATTTTCATTCAAAAACCTACAAAATAAAAAATGCAGGGGACTTAATAAATAAATTCAATTAATTAAACTTGAGATTATGTACGGTGGGTGCTTTTAAAACTTTAATACACTTTACTTATTAAATACTTAAAAAATGTGAAGTAGACATGCAATAATTAATATTAAATGTTTATTATATTGCTTTGTCATTTTATGATTATTCAAAAGATCTTTGATTGAAATTGTTTTATTGGAATATCTTGCATATTAACATTGATTTTATTTTACTTAGGTTTTCTATGATGGGTGCTGTAAAAAGTTGTGTTTTATTCTTGTTTTCAATACAATAAAAAAATTGAATAAATCTTAATATGTCATTATATAAATTTATTTATTTAATTTGAATTTAATATAGTTTGAATAATACAAAACCTCTTATGAATAAGACTGCGGTGTACAGAATATATAAATATTTTCACCTATAACTGAGAACATGAGTAGTACCTAATATTAAATAATAAAAAGTAGGGGAAAAACAAAATAAAAAGACATTTACAGATATGATGATTAATAAATAAAATAGTGAGTTACATACATAAATAATACGGAATTTGAAGATTAAAACTTATTAATGTTAGACCGTAACGTAAATTTATGTTCGGCGCGTCATGTAATAAAGATAGGGTTGGAAAAATGATTGATATTGTAGTCTAATATAAATTCTTTGTAGTCATTAATATGCGTTATAGTGGTGAATATGTCGCCATTAATATTTGCGATCGTTAAAAGTGTCATTTGATAATAAAAAGCGTTGATATATAAGGACACACCACATTGAGCATGATATTTATATTCATCGGTTTATTTGCGATCCCCATATATCAAAACTACCCCTGACATATACCGCTTACTAAAATAGCTCCTACAAAACTACCCCCTAACACACATACACACACTATTTATAATATTAATTAGCAGAGTGATTAAATCGGTGAGTTGCAATGTGATAGATGAAGCTTTTGCTCATTAATGCGTTCCTAATGGGCTTTGTGATGTTTGATTTAATGACGGACAAGTAGTCCAATAATGTAATGCAAAATATTGATAATGTCACGATGCAAACAGGTGTTAGCTGTCATGATTTAGTATCAATTAGCAAGCAGGTGTTTCCAGGTGACGACATTTAGTATATTCTATTCTTGACCCTTTGACGGCCATACGTTCTACTAAGCCAATTAGTCGCTTTATACTTGTTTTTAGTCCCAATTAATTATATAAATCTATTTTTGAAATACCAGGGATTCTCATCATTTTAGTATATACTTTTGCATCATGTTTATAAACCCTTTATTTCCATAATCTAAATAATGAAGCTTCCCTTAGCATTCATAATGAAGCAGAGCTTTCAGTCCTTTTGAGTTAAATAAATAATATTGGAATTGTTTTAATTATGATGAGAAAAAATATTTCTAGGGTTAGAGTATGGCATAGGTATTATGTATTTAAATTATTAATAATTTCACAGTGTCTTTTAGTTTAGTCTGAATAAAAAACCGAAATGGGACTATTTTACGACGAGGAGAAAACCTGAGTAAGTTCTTATACATAAATTTAAAAAAATACAAATTAGTCCCGAAGAAGAGGAAATCTATTAGGTCTTTACTTTTCATATTACATATTATAAAAAAGCAGGAGACATGCAATACTAATATATGTATTAGTTAAAGGTTAAGGTTTTTTAAATTAACCATGTTATTTTCATCTTGATTGAATATCAATAATCTTCATTTGTTTAATTTTAATGATTAAAACTTTTTCAGTAGCATTTCCTATATTTTATTCTTTGTTAGATTATGTATATATTACAATTTGAATTTTAAATTGTTCATATAATACAAAACATTTTATGAATTAGATTTAGGTGTACAGAATATATAAATTAGATTATGTATGTAGGGTTCCTTTAAAAGTAGTGATTGATGTATTTTTATTTTTAAAACACCAAAAATCTAAATATATCATTAAATGGTTACCTACGTGAAAACCGTAATTAAAAATGATTAATATTAGACTTTTTTTAACTTAACTGATCAATTGAAAACAATGTTGCAATGTCAACTCTACAGAGAGCACAGCAAACACACCAGTGTTTTATATTTTATATAATTTTTAGTCTTTTTAGTAAAGAGTAGCAGGCATAAAAAAGTCTTAAAAAATATGTTTGTTATAGAGGGCTTAATTCGTCGAATTGTGTTAGTAAAGGTGTCGTATTTCATGTTTGGCTCCCCTTGGAAGGCAGCGCAGCTCGCAGTGGTGAAAATATTCCCCCTTGAAAGGCGTACTTTATTAATCTCAAGAGAGATATCAGTCTCACAGAAGCCGGTGGCCGTTTGTCAAATGGATACTGTATTCAGAAGTTTTAGCTACGAATGTGCACACTTTATTCTGAATTATTTACGTGGGGTGTAGAAGGCTTTACGAGCCACCCTGCTCTGCTTTAGCTTCCACACAATATACGACCTGCCCTGAAACATTCAGCTTTTAAATGTCTAGCCCGACGAGAAAACCTAACAGCTGCACTGAAAATTTGATTTATAACCATACCACTGCTCGTAAAATACTTTCATACTTCTCCAAACTGTTTATATTACTACACTACTGCATTTTATTAATACAATGACAGTTTAACCTTAAATTGTTGACATATGTACTATTTTGACGTGGTTTAAGCACAAATTATCATCAAAGCAATTATCGCAGATTTGAGTAAAAAACATTACACTAAAATGACTAACTTCCCTACTAACCCAATCATAAGACATCTAAATAAAACCAAATATGCCTCGAGGAAACCTAAATTCATTTTACCAATGAACTTCCAAAACTGATATAATTTTTAAAAATAAAATACAATTTCCAATAATCCACTCAACTCAAATTTGGTTTTACCCAAACAAGTTTTGTTAATATTGCTTTTATTGTTGTTATTATTTATTAATCTTCAAATTTGTAAATGGGTTTTTATTTTTCCCCCCCATTCTTTCTATAAATAAATACTATTACTCATGTCAAATTTAAATAAAACATTCTCATGTTAGTTAAAAGTAAAAAGGTGAATACACTCTGTACACCTAAGTCTATTTCCAAAGATTTATTGTTCTATCAATCAATGTAAAAACTTATGCATAATAAAGAAATTATAATAATAAACACAAATTATCGATGGTGAATATGGTTCTATATTCATTTACGCGTGCTGAAGGGCTTTTTATCATATATATTTATATCTTATATTAAAATATGATATGATTAATGATTAATTTGAAATGAAAAAGGGTGGATTATGTACATAAGTACGCTTTTTTCCGTCTTTTAAGTCTCCTTCTCTTCTGATAAATAAATAACTCATCATTAACTTAAGGTTAGTTCACTCGATTCAAATTTGGTTTTATCCATGCAATCTATTATTTAGCATAATACTTTTATTAATCCTCATTTAATATTAGGTACTTCTTATAACAAATAAAATTCTCATATTAGTCATAGGTAAAAAAAGTTAGATATAATCTGTACACTTAACCTAAGTCTAATTAATAAGATGTTTTGTATTATTTAAAGTATGTAAAATACAAATTAAATAAACAAATTGTAATATATATTAACTTGAGGATATAAAGGTAAACATCGATTAACACAAACGATTATTTCTTAATTTTAATATTGTTCCAATAAATAAATGATTATTTACTATCGAATGAGTTTCCACGAGTATGTAAGAATATGTAAATGTTGTATTTTTTGAGTAATTGTATATTTAATATTGATAAATAATGAGTATAATGACCGAGTGATATGATGAATGATGGACTGATAAATGGAACTGTTAACTTCAGTGTCGCAATCAACCGGGTCAACCCCGAAAGAGTGCTTCACGTCATTTGTATATAAGAAATTGTTAAATCTAGCTAATGGATTTTCTATGAACTGGATAAATTAAATAGTTCGGTTTCTATGTGATTTTTGATTTGAGATGGAAAGTTTCCCTTCTAAACACTCTTAAACAAATAGTTAACAAGATTTATTGTAAAAGCATCACAAAGAGCAATTACGACATCGCTTAAAATAGACACCACGAAACAGTTTTGTAAAGTAACACCCAATGACACAAGCCATTTGAGATATTTCGTCTTCAGACATATTATTTTTAAGCGATAAATACTCTAGAATAACATAATATTGTGAACTTGGCACCACTTGCTTGGCACACTATAACTTGATCTATGTGGCAGCTTTAGAACACATACATATCCATACAAAATACATCTCATTACCTGACACTTCTATTTGAATACACCTTTAAATTTATCACCGTCTCAAATTTCAGACTGGATTAAAAAATGACACAATCTTTTGTTATATATATATATATATATATATATATATATATATATATATATATATATATATATATATATATATATATATATAATATATACTGGGATTTACTTCAGTATCATATTATTTAGAATTTATTATACGTGTTTCTTTGGATTTTTTAAAATTGAAAACTAACATTAAATTAGCTGTACGCAATATACTATAGATTTAACATATTACAAGCATGAGAATTGAAATTTTTATACAGAATGCGATTTAATATAAATTTACAGAATTTATGAAGAAAAAAAATCAAAAACACACAATAACGACAAAAACGAAAATATGAATATTTCATCATTTTTTTAATATATTTTTAACAAGCTAGCTAACAAGAAATATACACATTTTCCGCTTCATAATTACCTACTATAAATTTTTATTTTCAAATTCATTAAAGAGCTGTAAATTATGTTTACAATTAATAAATACTTATATAGTAACAATAAAACAACTATAAGGCTGAATAATTAATATATTTTACTTTTAGTCATATACATTTACTAAATGAATTAATAACAGAATACAACACATTCTGTATAGAGTAGAATTTTTTTACTTTTAACAAAGGAATATTCAATTTTTATATGACATTTGAAAAATTAATTCAATTAAATATTATGACGAACGAATGAAATATTATGAACATTATTTTTTAGTGGGATGTCATTGTTATAAAAAATATAAATTCCATTTAAATTCTCTATTGTATGTTGTTATCATCATGCATATTTTTTTAATATAATCAATCAACCACAAATATAAAAGATGAATTCGCCCTCGTTTTATGTATAATCCCAATATATTCAAATTTGTTTTCTTTGTCTTGGTTTAAACTGTGTTTGTGATCTGTTATTAGATGCTTGAAGGGGATATATGATTGCCGCGGCTTATATTTATTTATTCTAATAATTTAACTCGTTAATTGTGTAATATTATTAATATAATATGTATATGAGGAGTGTGAAAGATGACATTTGGTGTAAAGAATGAGACGTCACCGCCTCGAAGATGTAAGGAATCCATCAGCAGCCAGTGTGACCCTGTTTGCCATACATCACCCGCTTTAGTTGACACACACTCATAATAAATACTACAAACTCAACAAAACACACTTATTTTTCACGGGAATATTGCCAGATGTATCCTACAACTTGTCTTCAACAATATCGCTATTAAATTAATTCGAGAATATCGCACAACACCATACAAACTACATAAGAAATAGGGTATCACAGAGATTCATCATTATTAATTCGATGGGTCAGTTACACAAAAATGTATTTTAATTTAATATTTAGCAGCTTCAAGTATTATTGTTTCTTCATTAACATCGAGGGTTTACTGCTATAATGCACTAAGTCATATTTTGAGTTAGGGATGTATTTGTATATATTTTTTATTACTTTATCTACTGCCGAAACGCACTTGGTCGTATCATTAATATTATAGAGAAGAAAAATAGTCAGTTAAATTTACATTTTTAGTTTCTGTTAGTTCTGGTAGTTAAAATAGAGGTATTTTTTTATAATTGTGTTTTTATAAAAGAAGTCAATGACTTATACCACATTGTAAATTATTCAAATATATACCATAAATTTATAGTTCTATTAAGACTTTTTTTCACTAATTCGCCATTATCTCAAAACTATGAAATACGACTAAGTGCATTTTGGCAGTATACCCTCAATATATTAATATTAATGAATATGCCCATCCCATTTTTAGTGAGAATTTTTAATGCAGAAATTTTGGCAATATTCTTAAGTCTAGAAAAAAATATTCACTTGAATGCAATAATCCATTTTTTAAAGGTTTCCTAAAATAAACATTGAAAATTCCTATTATTATTAATGATGATATAAATTAATTAATGAGAATATTTTAGGGAGTGGTAGTGTATCGCAAGAATAAGTTAAAAAATATATTTAATATTAAAAAAAATATATATTATATTCATTATTAATGATTAAAAAGTGCTTTTGGAATCGAATTTGGGCCACCATTTTGGGATGAGCTGTACTCAGTAGTTGCTGAATGAAGAAATATATTTTTTTAATTTTAAATTAATAACAAAAATATTTTTTCGCTTATTTATCACCCATTAAAATATTCTCAGTTAATTCAAGTCCACCCTGGGTATGGGTAAAAGAAATATTATAAAAATATTCTTTTTATCTTGAATCAGCAAAATTGACTTACACAGTCCGCTTTTACACTTCCTTTCTTATATTTGTAGATAACGCCAATTGGTAAATCATTCTATGGTTAAGATATTTTTGAGCATTCCCTTTATTATTAATTAGAAATCTTCGTAATTATATTTTTTATGATATTAAAGAATTATCAATGAGTCTTTATAAAAGGGTGATTTATTTTAGAAAAACCAATACGTTACGATGGTATAAACAATAAAAGAAATGAAACAGTGCATAATCAGATAATAGTAAAAAATATCGATGGTACTGAGGTAATACACATTATATCTTATTGTCCTTTTTTCACATAGAAAATTTAGAGGTATCATCATCATCACAAGCACTCCAGTTCAGTGATGAACCAAGGCTTAACGCATCAGCATCTAAATTTGAAGTATACTGTATATAATTTTTGTTGATAACAAGGTGTAAAGTGTGTTATTTATTTAGTTTAGATCATAATTAATTTTTATCAATATCGGATATAATTTGGATGTCGTGTGAAATCGTGCAGGAACGTCTTGGGGGTTGTATTAAGGGTAGTTTGGGATATGATAACGGCAGTGTTAACGGGTATGGTCAGCTTGGTAACGACCGTTAAAGACACCCCTAACGGCCACCGCCATATTAAACCATAAAAACCCTCCAATGCCGAATCACATAATACACCATCATCCATACTTTTAATATATCATCTGGAGGAGAATTGCTCAGCGCACTTCATATTTCATATCCTGGCTGGGGGAAGACACCACTATAAACTTTTAATGATGGGCCATTATCGTATTTCTCCACACACTAAAATATATTCAAAAATTACCCCATAAAGTAAAAACTAAAGATATAAATCGTCTGATAGTCCACGTATTAATATTAAAAATTTGTCCACTTGATATACCTTCTCTAATATAGCTATACTATTTTATATAAATATCATGACGCATTCCCTATTGACGGGAGTCCCTTTATAAAGTAATGGATTCCAAGGCATACGTCTCCGTAAATACGATAGTAGAGTTACTTAGATACACTTATGATCGGTTTTTTGTTAATTAATAGTTCGTCTGAGCCTCGGGCGAGGCACTAATTAAGAAAAAACCGATCAAAAGTACAGCAAAGCAACTCTATTACCGTCTTTATGGTGTACGTACTGTAGTCTATACGGAACAATAAAGTAGAGGTGGTTTCCCAGGACTCCAGTGGACATGGTGTTTTAAAGTTTAATAAAAAATCAATCAATATTATCAATACAATAGATGTTATTCTATATATATTCTAATTCCATCGTAAATATAGAGGAATAAAGAAAATATAAATATTTTAGCAATATCGTCTAACACCTCACCCAACCTAACCTCAAACAAAAAAAAATTGAGTTATTTTAAAGATCTTACTTTTGAAGACTCTTAAAAATTGACTTATGGTAACACAAAATAGATAATTGTCGGAATTTTTTTATATTTATCTAATGTCATAGTCAAATTACAAATAGGTTTAAATAGTTATTACATCAGGGAGGGAGGGTAGTAATATTAATAAAATCCCGATCGATCGTCTTAATATCGCAATTAAAAAGATAATTAACTAACCTGAATTAACTGAAAATATTTTTAAGTGTAACAAATATACGCGAAAGATATTAAATATTAAAAAAAAATATATTAACATTCACCAACGCTACATTCCAGTACTTCACAGAAACAAATGATTGCAAGATGATGGCCCGAACTCGATTCCAAAAGCACCTTTTCAACATATTTTTAATTATTTTTTGACAAATATATAAAATATATATACATTTTTTTATTATTAAATATATTTTTTAACTTATTCTTGCGATACCCTAACACTCCCTAAAATATTCAATATTAAAAATATATTCAATATTAATAATTAATATATAAATAATCATAAGAATAATAAGAATTTTCAATGTTTGTTTAAGAAAGCCTATATAAAATGGATTATTGCGTTCAAGTGATTATTTTTTCTGGAATTCCGCATTAAAAATTCTCACTTAAAATTGGATGTTTATATTCATTAATATTAATATATCGAGGTTATACTGCCTAATCTCGGATCCAAAAGGTCATTTAATATTTTTTACTTTTATGAATAATATATTTTTTCACTTATTCTTGTGATACCCTACCATCCTCTAAAATATTCTCAGTTGATTCAAGTCTACCTTATATAAATATATAATTATCTTGTCTATATGCTTACATGTATGAAATACATATATTGTGAGGCCTAAAATGAAATAAATTGTAAACCTAAGATGGTCGTTTCGTCAGCTCATCCTGACATACTTCAACTGAGAGAATGAATTGTATCTGGGATGAAAGGATGTGAAGCTGTAATTGCATCAAAAGTGCAATGTGAAGAATGGTTATAATAACAAAGGTGAGATATGAGCAAGTGGCACAATACACCACCTCTTTTTAATGGCCAGGTGTTTCATACAAAGGGGCCATACTTGCAATAACACGCTACACGTAAATCAAAACTCCTGCATGCCGCCGCATTAAATAAAGCCTTACACCCGCCCTTCCAACACACATTGACCATTTTAAATACATTTATATGGAAAAATATTCATATAGAGTGCATCAAACAGCCGCGCCATCGTGACGCGAATAAATAAATGCGTGTGATGGCCCATTTGCTGCGCCAATTAAGCGTGTCTCTTATTCATTACAGACTCTGGCTTGTCTCCAACTTGACTTTTTAATTGTAACATTCATTGAAGGCCTGTATCGGTGCGAGTTTAAAATATTTTATTCGCAATGTGTGCTCGAACATGTGGGCAGAGTTGAAACGTTTATTTACCAAAAAATAAAAATGGTTACGGCCGCACAGAGCGTATTTTGCGATTTACTGCGTCACGAATATACGGCGCCGTTGCTTGTTGCCTTGCACTTTAATACTACTGTTTCCCAATATTTAAAAGTAATAAAATTTTAATAATAAACTGCATCTTTGATGATAGTAATTCCAGTGAAAGGTGTCAGATAGTAAATAACAATCCAAGCGAGTTCCCTTTCTAATATCATAATTGTATCTGCACAGTAGTCATAATCTGAAACTAGCCTTATGCGATGGTTAAACAGTGAGAATTGCCCTGCAAATACTCGCACCATGTGCCTTAACATCAGTTATCCAGATGACGGACCAAGCAGACGAGTCTGAGTGAGGCAACAATTTCGTTGTTTATATATGGTAAACGTTAATTAATCTGAATTCTCAATACAGGTGAACATCGCTCTTCATTAACGTAGTTCAAACACTGATAATCCGATTAAATATTGAAGGAATCCCAAAAATTCTAATGAACTGACGCTTCAGTTAAACGTTCAGACGTGAGATCATTATAGAGTTACTGTTTTCTGAGCACTAGACCTAGGGGACGGAAGTGTAAAAATCATAGTGCTTTTTTAAAATTAAATGTCTTAATAATCGGTAATTATATCAAATAAATAAATAAATTACCTGAGCTGGGTTCTACCTTAACTGGTATTTGAATCTCCTCCTAAATCTGTTGAGTTCAGACTGCAAATGCTTTAGTGACACGTGTAACCATTGCATTAGGCTAGAAACAGACGGCAAATAAACATTGCTCAATCATTGTAAGAAAAAACTAAATAAGACATACTTGGTGAGTTTAATTGCATACGATGCCGGTTTCTTCAACGCGTGTTAAATCGTGAGCTACGTGACAACAGATTATACGAATCTCGAGTCATATACTTAATATTTCGTTTCTTGAAATGCTAAAGCCGATCATACCCGATATTTGTATCGAAGCCACTCTGGTGAACTTTCATTCAGCCGACTTGAGCCGAAGCGACGAGTTCGTCAGGAAACTGGAATTGAGGGGAAAATAAATAATAATTTTGCTATAGCACATAGATATCGGCAAGCCATGATTTGACAGTTAGTAGCACGAGCAAAATCTTGAAGAAACGCATTTTGCGCGTAAAACGCCGAGTGACACGCCCTCGAGATTTAACACGCGTTGTATATCCATTATGCCATATACGTAAATACTTATGTATATTTTGACTAAAGGGCTAGCTGGATAGTGCAAGTTGGCATGCGAGTTGGTTGCTGTAAGCGTACTTCTTAAGTAATGGATTCCCAGGCATACGTTACCGTAAATACGATAGTAGAGTTACTTAGCTACACTTATGATCGGTTTTTTATTAGTCAATGCCTCGTCTAAGCCTCATACGAGGCACTAATTAACAAAAAACTGATCAAAAATACAGCAAAGTAACTCTTTTACCGTCTTAACGGTGTGTGTTTGCGACGACGCACGCCTAGGAATCCCAAGCTTAACTATTACGTGCAAGTAGACTAGTAGCTTGCATGCAAGTTTTCAGAGAACTTTTACACAAATATTTTTTTGTTTTCACTCGCCAAGCCATAACTCACACTGGCATTGTATCTTGTTTTGACTTGTCTTGTCATAGTTGAGTGATGTGTTAGAAACATTTAGATATTTATACTAGATTGATGAACAATTATTATTTTTAATTACCGAAATGCGTCTTGAATAATGATGACGTTGTTAAATATAGCGGTCCAGATATCTGAACTCAAAAAATAAAATCCATTTTTATAATACATTCTTTCATAATAATGTAAAGATTGATAATCAGTTTGTAGCATTGTGTAAAATGTGGTAGGACATAGTAATGTAACGCTTTACAAACAACGACACGTGTCTCTGTGTTCTGGAATAAATTTAACAATGATATTAATTCAATCTGTTCAGAATAAAAATATAAATAAATTTCCGAAAAACTAGTCGAATAAATATGATAGCAGGTGCTAAGAGATATTATTTTCTTGGCTTAAGCCACATTCATTAAGAGACTTCTTTTGACGTTTACTGATTTGTTTTGCACTGAAAATATATTGTACGAGTCTTCTCGTCTCTCGTATAAACATTTCAAAGCGATTTGTCTTTTAAAACGAGATACTAAATTAACACATTTATAAAATTTGTACACTTCAAACAAATATATTGATATATTACAAAGAAGCTATTCATGAATATTGTATTTAGTTACATAATAAATAATAAAAAAAATATATATGTTATTAATAATATTATCCGAATCTTCGGGTGGATTATGTGTTTTTCTGCAATAACGTTCATTTTAGTATCCATTGACGAATCGTTACGAGTTTTGCATCTCGCCATAGGCAATATAATAAATTTGGCTGATAGTAAAGACACTAATGTTTATTGGTTCTTTTTTATTTCTCCTATTTCTTGACAAAATGCCACCAGCCATCGCTTTAAGCTGACAACGACCCGTTAAACTAAATATATTATAGCGGCGAATGTTTACTACTCTGCTATCTTTCCACGAGAAGCTGCGTTTCAAATTTACATTTTTTAGAGAAATCAGTTCCTCGAAAAACGATTTATTATTTTAAAATGTGTATCAACAAGTTTAAGACTCGCTACATTAAGAGATACCCTTTAATTTGTATATTTTGATACCAAAGGCTTACATTTTAAGTAGGTTAGGTTGGAAAAACATAAAGGGTGGAAAAGAACACTGAAATCTAAATTTTTATTTTTTTTATTATTATTGTAGAGAAAATATCAAACTATATAATACCTATGTTACATCTAGGTACTTTCAATCTATTTTTTCAGTCAATTATGCATTTTTACAATTTAATAATCTTAACTAATAGTAACCTTAGCTGTATCTACATTAGAAGTTTATTAGTTAGGAATGAAATACAATCACAATATAAAATTAAATTGTGAAAATGTTGAGAAACTACGATAGGTTGTTTAAATGGGTGCGCTTGTATGATTTTTGGTATTGGAGCACCGCAACGATTTATTATTTAATAACTGTATTACATATATTACAAATTCTTTATTATGCATAAGTTTTTACATTGATTGATAGAACAATACATCTTTGGAAATAGACTTAGGTGTACAGAGTGTTTACATCTTTTTACCTATAACTAACATGAGAATGTTTTATTTAAATTTGACATGAGTAATAAAAACCCATTTACAAATTTGAAGATTAATAAATAATAACAACGATAAAAGCAGTATTAACAAAACAGTTACAAAATATAATGCTTAAAAACCAAATAACAATTTGTTTGGGTAAAACCAAATTTGAGTTGAGTGGATTATTGGAAATTTTATTTTATTTTTAAAAATAATATCAGTTTTGGAAGTTCATTGGTAAAATGAACTTAGTTTCCTCGAGACATATTTGGTTTTATTTACATGTCTTATGATTGGGTTAGTCGGGAAGTTAGTCATTTTAGTGTAATGTTTTTTACTCAAATCTGCGATATTTGCTTTGATCATTTTTAACTTAATATCCTCGTGGACTTCTTTGAGAAATGTGCCAGGTTCAAGATCCAAGGCCATCTTAAGACACTTGTTTTGGACAATTTGAATTTTAACTGTATTTCAGTGTAGTTTTGATTGTCAACAAATGTTTTCTTAGAGAAATTTATTTAATGTAACTTCCACAATATTGTGATTTTTTTAAATTGTGGAATTCTACCCAGACGTCATCGCTATCAAAAATAGTTTTCTTATGTCGATATGAGAGGCGCCTTTTAGTGCATAAACCCCCTCCCATTCCAGGGCATCGCTCACATTTGACATTTTTTCCTCCTTTCATTTTATTACCTATATGGTAGTCAACTAAATAATTGGTTTATTTATTTATTATATCATACTGTAGTACCTGTAGGAGATCCCAAGTCGCAGTGATGATAATGCAGCACTCGTCAGTCGAAACATGAATAATAAGAAATATACTGAAATGCTCTCATTTGAGTATTGCGGATGGATATTTTGATCTTCGTCGGCCAAATAGTATGGTATTAAATATAATGTTGAAATGTTTAATATCACTTTGTATTTTTAAATGTGCATAAATCGAGTAGTAGTCGCCGGCGGCGGCATCGCTATCTGTTGGACTATTTGTCTTGGACGACAGCTTAATAGGCTCTTATTCCGTTGCATTATCTGGCCTCGTGCTAATTGAGAATACATCCTGTACAATAACACTTTTACAATATACTCTACTCTGCCCATCTTCTAAATATACCAACCTAACATCTGATCTACTACTACTGTAATGCATACAGTGTAAAGATAAGCCATCTTTGGAAACCATTATTACCAATGAACTTCTATCTATAGAAGCGACATGCAATATTACGTCGTACATTCGAATATGCCCGGTCACTAATACATGTACATATTCTAAACCCTATACATATACAAGGGCTTCGGCCACATGAAAACTGTAGTCCCTAAAATACGACATGTTCGATAATCCGACACTCGAGAGAAACAAGATTTTTCTTACAAAAACAATCCGCAATGATCATGTAAATAGTTTACATAGTGACATATTATTTGAGCAACTTTTAATGTCGCCCTTTATCATATTAGTGTAATGTTATTTGAAAGATCGACAGTGACAGTTAAAAATATGAGCGGTAGAAGCAGCGCCCCAAGCGGCTGATACACGAAACCTTTGGTGCCAAATTCATCTATGCCTGCTATGGTTTTGACGTCTTTTAAAGTATTATTGGCATCTCTCTCTCTCTCAAATATATATATATATATATATATATATATATATATATATATAGGAGAGTATATATACATATATATATATATATATATAAGAGAGCATATATATATATATATATATATATATATATAAGCTCATTGATTATAACCCTTTGGTTTTCTATGTGTTTGGTGCCATGAAACTATTACTTTATGGTAAAATGAATTTTCAGTTGTCAAGTTTTCACTCTGCTCAGAATTCATCAATGATTTTTGAATGAATTCCATTACACCAAAAAAAAAAAACATTTTTTATGCAAAATAAACTTAATACGCCTCTGTCTGCTATTTTTGGGTTGCAACGGTTTACAAAAGTTTCCTTAAAAATCAAGTATTTAATATAATTAATAACCGCAGATCCATAGTATAATTATCAACATTTACAAATATTTTTTCATGGGAAAAGAATAACTTATTGACTTGAATATTATTTATATTCTGAGGATGCTTCCAGATAGGTTTTCGAGAAAATTATTCAAATCTAAAAAAATCACCTCTCTAATTTTCATTACGGGAATAACTATGTATAGTGGGGTGGTTTCCCAGGCCACCACACAGTGATGATCCTTCAATCTACTTGCGTAAACTCGGACTTCTTACCAATCAACCAGAAAGCGAGTTTTTTTTATTGTATATTGAGAAAAAAACAAATTAGTAGAAAGACACTTAAATTAAAAAAATAGTGGTTGGGAGTATTGGGAATATCCAAAGTTATAACTAAATACTTTAAAATCATCCTATCCGTTTCCAGACCTCTAGAATCTAATGATTAAAATGATGATGATGGGTACAAACCAGAGGACATTTCAATAGTTACTTAATAGAATTGTTTTGTCGGTACTGAACGTGTTGAACAATGTAGTGTATTAACATAAAACGTAGAGTTGTTATGCAGCATGTGTACAATGTAATTATTTCCTTAGCAAAATGCCAACACGTCGACCATTGAAAGTAGTAATAAATTGGCGGCACAGAATCACGCCTTTTTGAATTTACAATTTTATGAATATTTCATCGGCGATATTTTCCGTCAGCCGTCGTCGCTTATTTTGAATTCAAATTATGAAACCAGCCGACGAAGATCAAACGGACCAGCCAAATTGCAATGCGATATTTTCAATTTGATTGCACCGCCAGCACACTAATTTTATAAATTATATATTAGAAGCGAACAGATTTAAATGCTAATTTAGCGTTTCCTAAATATCCTAAAAATAATGACCAAAAATAATGCTATTCGATTCGCACCTGCTTGCTCTCCTTAGGCGCATTTCTCAAATAGTGACTTTTCAATTTAATTAACTCACCTACATTTAGACTTATCTTGAAATTTAATAATTGAAATGCCATGACCGCAAAGCTCTTAAGAGATTTCCCACACAGCTTAATTGCTTTTTAATTAACAAGTTTATAATAAAACTGGAACTCGAAGTGGGAAAAATATAATGTTTCAACTCAGCGCAACAAAGCAAACCTCAGCCAAGAGGGTGAAAAAGCAGTGTTTAAATGTATTAATTAATGAGTAATTTTCTGAAGGCACAGAACAATATTTTAACATAATATTTAAAAAAAATCTATAACTACAGTTTGTCCCATGAATATAAAATTTAATGTATGACAACTCATAATTGTATATCATATAATTTTTAGCGTAAATATCTGAGAGTCGAAATAAAATAATACAATAATTAAATAATAAAGCGATATTTAAAGTCGTTGCAGAGCTCAAATTACTTAAAGCACTTCATTACATTACAGTAATAATTAAAGTAATTTTTCAATAATAAATCAATCAATCAAGTAAATTATTTGGGTCACCTGAAAGTGGCAATTATATTTGATTCTGCTAATAAATTTATTTAAATATTCTTATTGATTAAAGCCCCGTTGTATGTTTTTATAATATTAATCATATTTTTTACACGAAAAACGTGTCTGAAAAAAATCAACTTGTGTTTTTTAATGATTAAAATAAAGAAGCAATTAAATAATTTACGTCATTCAAATGTTCCGCTAATCTATAGGATTATAAATATGATAATATCTCACTGCGTTGGCAATATATTGGATATAAAAACTTGTTTAATGAATCGAAATAAATCAGATTGGTATGTGGATTCGTTTTTAGTTGGCGTTTTCACGGTTGGATGTTTTCAATATTGCATATATTCCTTTTAATTTATCGTTGACAAGCACGTATATATATAATTATTGAAATAATAGAATTGAATTTTAACATGCAGTTTATGGTCAAAGTCGTGCCTCGGTGTCAAATAAATAAAGATAATTTGTAATATTGGCGCCTAGATAACTTACCTTGTCTATTGCGACAACTCTTCGACGTATATCATTATTTATAACCAACAAACTCATAAATTATTTCACGACTATTCCAGCCTCTGAATATTTATTTCATAACGGGTAGAAAGTTTGCTTTGAAAATAAATATTCGAGCTTTGTATAGTGCACGCTGAAATGGTGATAACATTTGAGAAAAAATATATTCTCGATAGTTGATATGAGTAAAACCGAGAGAATTTTTCTAATAGATAATAGGTAGTTTTGAAATTTATTCAATTTTATACATTCCCAATAAATTTGATTCAAATAGTTCAACAATATAACATTTTCGGTTAAACCTGTTACTTATTTTATATGTGGCGGTGTTTATTTGACATTTTTTTATTTTGTCTCCTTTAAGAAATATTTATTATTATAGATGCTATCTCTTTTCCACCAATTCTGCCGCCTACAGGGCTTCTATACAAATGAGTAATCTTATATACAAATAAATGTATAAAGATTTTTTATATTATTCTCTCTTTTTCATATGTACATATATCTTAAATTTTAATTGGGATTGACATTGTCACCATTCAAGTAAAATAATTATTAAATATTTTATTTATTACAAAATAATCATTGTAAAAAATATATCTAACCAGAAAATTTGTGTACTTGTCAAAAATAACTTTTCTGTTTGCAAAATAATATAATTTTAAGTGATAAAGTTCTCTTGTTGTTATTTATATGCTTAATAATTAAATGTGTCTAAAAATTCTTCCAAATAAACACGCGTCTATACAAAATAAACCTATGTATAAAATATAAAATGGGGGTAAATGGTCTTCACTGCATTTTTTTTAAATTGACAATTGGAAATTAACGGCTACATCTATAAAATTTAGCAATTTGAATTGTACCAGAGGATTGTAAAGCCCATTTTCCCCCATTTTCAATTCTATTCATAACCTATTTAATCTAATACAAATATTTTATTAAAAACTTATTAAAATGTTTTATAATGACTTTAAAAATTTATTTCTTAATAAAATGAATAAATAAAATAATCCAAGTATTATTTATAATGCATATTTTATTTATAAATCCATAAGTTAGTGGGTAATTTTTGTATTTATAAGAAAATGTTCATTATGAATATACACATTGTACTAGTAGACTGTGGAGCTCATTTACCCCTATTTTCAATTCTGTACATAATCTTATACTCTATATTCTATTAATCATAAATTTAAGCATTGATAAAATATGGAACAATGTTTTTAATGGCTTGATAAGTTTATTTCTTAGTAAAATTAAATAATATACAATGAAAATCACAATTTGTTACCTTAAGCATGCGCAATATTATTACTGATCCATATTTTATTTATAAATCGATAGGTTGGTTGATTTTTTTTATATATGAGTGAATAAATATTTTAAAATATTATTAAATTATCTTAATAGCTGTATATTTTTGTTGGTATTTGAGATGTATGATATTTTTAATAGCATAGCAATGGATCTGAATCATTTAATTTATTCAGTGAAGTTCATATGAGCCTTGTTAATAATATTCTCATATGAATGATTTATGTTGATTATAGTGACAGTGTATTAAATACTGAAATAATAAGATGGTAAGGCCAGGTGTAAATAAATGTAATTTGATATTTTGTGCTAAGCCTTTGTTGTAAGATGACACGGGAGGCTTCTTTGTGTTATTGAAAGCCTCGTTAATCCGTAAACCGTCACACCAATTTGTGGACGCGCCGTCACCTGTCGGATTATCCAGTATTAAATGCTTCTTAAGACCTTATTCCTTATCACCTCGTTTATCCGCCACCGCCTAATTGCCGAATCTTTATAGAAATCAGCACTCAACAGAGCCAAATTTGTACGATCGTTCAATTAGCTACCTCTCTTCGACACCCGATAAATATGCACCATTTCGACACCACACTAATCTTAATGTCGCCGTATTTTTTGTAATCTGAGAAGCGATTACTTGGAAGCTAAAATAATTAGTATTTTAAATTTGACAGGCCCGGTTTATCAAAGCGTCCATCCACTTAGCTTCTGATAGGATGCCTTTTTAAATAATCAACAAATTGACCACAACAAAAACAGAATGCATCAGGGTTTGTTTACAGCATGATAAAAAATATTAAGACAAATTCACTAATTAATGTATTAAAATATAATGATAATTTTTTAAATAAAAAAATTGCTTGTAAAACAAAGCAAGAAGGTTCAAAAATTAAAAAAAAAAACAAACTACCCAACATGATTGGGTAGGCAACTCTATATGAACAAAGTAAGGGGCTGATAAATGAGAGTAAACAAATAAAAAAAACAAGTTTACAAGTGTATTAAATCAAATTATGGATGTATATTAATTTTAATATGTTTTCATTTATTCATTTAACCTCAAATATTTATATAAGATTTTACAAAAAAATATTGAATTCCTTTTTTTTTGCATTGCGTAATAACGAAAACCTAAAAACGAGTTTTCATCGTTTTATATCTAATAAATGTAAATATTATAAATAAATCAATATGCTGTATTGGAGTGAATTGAAATAATCCTGAAAAATACGAGTCTATTCTAATAACTCACTTGAAGATTTTTCACAAGATTTCTCATTAATTTATTTTTTATATCGTCGGCTTTGTTTGCACACTGCGTATAACTCCAATATATAATTTTAATTTTTAATCTATGAATTTTTGGAAATATTCATAAAAAATCCGGTCTATAGGTAAGGTTAGGTTAGGTTTAAAAAAACTGTTTATTTTTGGTATAATTGTTATATATAACTCCACCTAGAAGAAATTGTATTTATTCTTTTGGATTATTACGGATTGCTCTTACACTATCGTTAAAAAAATATATATTATTGTAAGATTTTAATGCGTCTTAGTACAGATCAAGATTGGTTAAATTTTTATTTGTAGCTTGAATCGGTGTTTTGTGTCGTGTAAAATTTGACAAAATGTACTTACGTATCAGGTTTTCAACGGGGATGTTGGCATTATTTCCCGAAAAAGCATTGCTCCGGACACAGGAGGGCTGTTTTATATGATATATTTAAGGCTCTGACTGCAGTATCTATTAGAAATGAATGGTTTTTCATTGAGAAGTGCAGTATATAATTTATAGGTTGTTCCGGACAGATGCAGCGACATAACGGCCAACTGGTGTTACCCGTTATCGCGTCGCTTATAAATCACTTTTCGTTAGTTCCTGCATCTAACGACCCAAAACAACTAACATATAACTACATCCTAAAACACCCATTATTTATCAAACTTCTACAATTCTTAAGAACAAATCTAAAATAATCTATTTTTCCTAATAAACCAGTTATTCAGTCTCTAAAGATGACTCTCAGACCAGTGATGTGTCTAGTCAAACAAATATCTCTTTTCTGTATATTGCTCTTTCTTTTTTATGTGATATAAAGACAGTAGTAAAACGCTATATCGAATCTCTTCATGTGAGTGTATTAATATGAAATTTGAAATAGAACACAATAATCTTCGTTCGTCTTTAGCACAACTTTGAATCAGACTCATTAAAATAAAAATTGTGGAACTAACAAAAATACATTCAATTACTTAATATAAAATCTCATCAAGCCTTCAACATAAACAGCAAGTTCATTTTTTTACAAACGAATTAAGATAGGTTAGAAATTGAAAGCTCAGGGAATAATATGTTCAAAAAAAGTCTTAATTGTGATATTATAGATTTGAGATGTAACTAATCTAGAATCTCGACATTTGTCTAAAATTTAACATTTGCTCTACTAAAAGTTTTATAGTTTTGTATTTATGGTTTCTTCAAACAGTGAGCTACGTATCTCTAGGATCAAATATCAGCATGTATTGCATTTTTCTAAAATGCAAGCCAATTGATTTTTATCGAGTTATGTATCTAGAAAGCGCTAATTAGTAATGATTAAAAATGTACACTGTATACTAATAATTTTATAAAAAAAATTTGGTTCTTGAGACGAGCTTTAAAATATCCTCCTTCAATTTTGTGGATTTATATAAATCTTGGTTTCTTCAAACAGTGGGCTACGTAACTTGAGGGTCAAATATCTGCATATTTGTGAATGCTCTATAGTACAAGCCGATGCTTAAAAATTTGCTATTACCTCTTAGGTTGCGTAGCTAGCTTTTTTAAGAAACCGGCAAGTTTTGATTGTTATTTTACATTAAAAATATTTTATATAGATAACGAAACAGTGGCTTGCGACGCGTCGCTAAAGAATGGACTGTATTTATCACTATAGCTACCGAAATAAATTAAAAAATAGGCATTTCTTCATGGTAACAATGAAAACAAATAAATAATTTATTATAAATTGTTTTAAATATAATAATAGATAGGTATAGTGTAATAGATAGTAAAGGAAACACAGTGCAATGGAGGCTGGTTTACCGCAATACAGATACAGAAGGTACATCCGTTAGATATCTCTGCGGTTATATTTACTCCACATTTAGATGATATTATAGTTTTTATATTATTTAACATGTCCACGATGAGGTGTGTAAGGCAGTTATCTCAATCCTTAAGCTCAAGACATTATTTATACAAGATACATTAATCAACCCTTAGGCATTCGGCTTCTGGTTGCACTGAGCTTGACACATGTCACACAAATCCATATTGATAACACACTAATGATACAAACATTGCAATTAAACTGCTTTGAATATATATATATATATATATATATATATATATATATATATATATATATATATATATATATATATATATATAGTATATATATATATATATATATATATATATATATATATATATATATATATATATATATATATATATATATATATATATATATATATATATATATATATATGCTTCTTCAAATCAAATCAAATTATTTATGTAAGCTGGGTTTTTCGACGCTTAGTAAATGATAAGGGACGTTTTAAAACGTGGGCTTAGAAACATCTTACTCATAACACCGTGTTAATATATTTAAAAAAAAATTAAAGAGCATTTAATTGCATACGTTTCTCCTATATTTAAATTTTTATAGCTTGTACCGAATTTATTCAATTGATAGGTAACAAATTCAAACGGTCTTAATTGATGTCTACCTGTAAATTGTCACAAATAAATAAATCACAGTTTGAATGGATCTATAAAAAATATAGTGAATTAATTTTAATGTCATAAGCTTTATAATATTCTCAATTTTACAGGACTTGAATTCGCAAGATGAGTTCATTTTAAATCACCAATTCAATATTTAATTTTTGATAGATCAGTAACACAAAAACGAATCTATCATACAAACTGAAAATAGGATAAACCAATATTATTATTGGTAAATAACCAATAAATAAAAAAAAAGCAAACATATTATTTTTTGTAATAAAATAAAATATTTTATATCAATGCCATGGGTTAGTAAGACAAAAACCTATCAACAAATTTATTATCTTCGTATTAAAAAAAAATCAGAGCATTTAAATTTTTTTATATAATTTCAAAATATTTTTAGATGTATTAAATTTGATAATGCATAATAATTCCACATTTTTATTACTTTAAACACTTTAAAGCAAACATGAAATCAAAACTAAATTATAACAGTCCTATTAAAAAACCAAGTAGAAGATAAACAACATTAACAATTATTACAATTTCTTTATTATGCATAAGTTTTTACATTGATTGATAGAACAATACATCTTTGGAAATAGACTTAGGTGTACAGAGTGTTTACATCTTTTTACCTATAACTAACATGAGAATGTTTTATTTAAATTAGACATGAGTATTTAATTATAGAAAGAATGGGAAAAAAAATAAAAACCCATTTACAAATTTGAAGATTAATAAATAATAACAACGATAAAAGCAATATTAACAAAACAGTTACAAAATATAATGCTTAAAAACCAAATAACAATTTGTTTGGGTAAAACCAAATTTGAGTTGAGTGGATTATTGGAAATTTTATTTTATTTTTAAAAATAATATCAGTTTTGGAAGTCCATTGGTAAAATGAACTTAGGTTTCCTCGAGGCATATTTGGTTTTATTTACATGTCTTATGATTGGGTTAGTCGGGAAGTTAGTCATTTTAGTGTAATGTTTTTTACTCAAATCTGCGATATTTGCTTTGATCATTTTTAACTTAGTAAAGACACTAATGTTTATTGGTTCTTTTTTATTTCTCCTATTTCTTGACAAAATGCCACCAGCCATCGCTTTAAGCTGACAACGACCCGTTAAACTAAATATATTATAGCGGCGAATGTTTACTACTCTGCTATCTTTCCACGAGAAGCTGCGTTTCAAATTTACATTTTTTAGAGAAATCAGTTCCTCGAAAAACGATTTATTATTTTAAAATGTGTATCAACAAGTTTAAGACTCGCTACATTAAGAGATACCCTTTAATTTGTATATTTTGATACCAAAGGCTTACATTTTAAGTAGGTTAGGTTGGAACAACATAAAGGGTGGAAAAGAACACTGAAATCTAAATTTTTTTTTTTATTATTATTATTGTAGAGAAAATATCAAACTATATAATACCTATGTTACATCTAGGTACTTTCAATCTAATTTTGCAGTCAAATATGCATTTTTACAATTTAATAATCTTAACTAATAGTAACCTTAGCTGTATCTACATTAGAAGTTTATTAGTTAGGAATGAAATACAATCACAATATAAAATTTAATTGTGAAAATGTTGAGAAACTACGATAGGTTGTTTAAATGGGTGCGCTTGTATGATTTTTGGTATTGGAGCACCGCAACGATTTATTATTTAATAACTGTATTACATATATTACAAATTCTTTATTATGCATAAGTTTTTACATTGATTGATAGAACAATACATCTTTGGAAATAGACTTAGATGTACAGAGTGTTTACATCTTTTTACCTATAACTAACATGAGAATGTTTTATTTAAATTAGACATGAGTATTTAATTATAGAAAGAATGGGAAAAAAAATAAAAACCCATTTACAAATTTGAAGATTAATAAATAATAACAACGATAAAAGCAGTATTAACAAAACAGTTACAAAATATAATGCTTAAAAACCAAATAACAATTTGTTTGGGTAAAACCAAATTTGAGTTGAGTGGATTATTAGAAATTATATTTTATTTTTAAAAATAATATAAAATGAACTTTTGTTTCCTCGAGGCATATTTGGTTTTATTTACATGTCTTATGATTGGGTTAGTCGGGAAGTTAGTCATTTTTGTGTTATGTTTTTTACTCAAATCTGCGATATGTGCTTTGATCATTTTTAACTTAATGTCCTCGTGGACTTCTTTGAGAAATGTGCCAGGTTCAAGATCTAAAAACATCTTAAGACACTTGTTTTGGACAATTTTAATTTTATTGATTTGGATTTGTGCCATGGTAGACCAAGCTGGGCAAACATTAACAAGTTGAAAAATTCAATTAATAATAGTATATTTTCAGTAATGTAGATAGATGTTAGAAGCGAGGTTGAAATGTGTTAAAAAGAGTTCTGTTAGTGGGTGTAATATGTAGTGTAAAGAGTGAACGAGGAGTCGAAGCGAAGACAACATCTTGATAACATCCCACGAGCGCACCTTCTTTATGGATGTAGCCGCTGTTGGATTTACGACCTGAATTACCAACACAGGGAGGTCGTTTCTCTTATAATACTATCTCAATACTAAGTGCAATACGCCCACATATCTCATATTATACATACGCATATACAACCAAATCTGACTCATTGCTACCCAAATATATTTCAAAGACATCACACACTAACATGAGTAAAGGAATCACCATTTAATTTTTTGAAATGCTACGATTCTACGATCGGCCTACGACTTGTCAATTAACTCACGTGTAAAGCTTAGTATTCCTAGGCCTGCGTTGCCGTAAACGTACACCTTTAAGACGGTAATTTAATTGCTTTGCTGTACTTTTGACCAATATTTTGTTAATTAGTTCCTGGCCTGAGGCTCAGACGAGGTATTAACAAAAAACCGATCATAAGTGTAGCTAAGTAACTCTAATATCGTATTTATGGTGACGTATGTCTGGGAATTTGGCTACTTTGGTTCGAGAGGAAGATTCTTAGGAGGATCTTGGGTCCTGTTCAGGAGGCACCGGGACTATTTAGAATTAGACGGAACGATGAGATTTACTCATTATATAAGAGCGTGAACGTAGTGCAGTTTATTAGGGCTTAAACATTAGGTTGGGTTAAAGAGCAGGAGGGATAGTATCGGAAATACTATCCAGCAAGCCTGTGGGTAAGAGAAGGCAGGGTAGACCTAGGCTAAGGTGGGCGGACGAGTTCTATAAGGTAGTTAGGAGTTTAGGAATTACTAACTGGAGGAGCATTAAGTGGAAGATGGTTCATCACTGAACAGGAGTGCTTATGATGATGATGATGTCTGGGAATTTATTACTTAAGAAGTACGTTTACAGCAACCAACTCTAACTTGCACAATCCAGCTAGCCCTTTAGTCAAAGTATACATAAGTATTTACGTATATGGCATAATGGATATAATAGTAAGGGCCGGTTTCTTCAACGCGTGTTAAATCTCGAGCGCGTGTCACTCGGCTATTTACGCGCAAAATGCGTTTCTTCAAGATTTAGCTCGTGTTACCAACTGTCAAACGAGGCATAACTGACAAAAAACCGATCATAAGTGTAGCTTAGTAACTCCACTATCGTATTTACGGTGAAGTATGCCTGGGAATCCATTACTTAACACAAAAGGTGTTCATCTGTGTCTCAAGATGTCTCAAGACTACTCGCATTCACTGACACTTAAAATTACCTTGTCTTGTGCTATGTATGTATGTTTATTATATTTTATTTAGGTTTGATTATATCCAAAAAAATATATCACAGAATGAAGACAATTTCAGTCACTGTTCTTTGAAAATCATGACTAAAAAAATAAACTATTAACAAAATAATTAAATAGAGAAATATTTATAAAATTAAGTTATCATCCTTAAAAATGAATCTGTTTTTTTCTTCATATACGTCGCAACTGCTTTTCTGAAGGTTTTTACAAATTTTTATTTTTTAGACATAAAAACGTGTTAAATTTATTATCTGTCGGTGAACTTGACCATAATAATCGTCTTGGTATTTACCTTACAATGCAAGAAATCAGAGTAAACTTGCATCAAGATGATCGATTGGATTTAATTAATATTATTGCCGATGTCCTAGTCGTAATAAAGAATTATACATTGAACTCAGGGTTAAGCCAGCTGTTAATAAATAAAATCAATGTATTACTAAATGCAGATTATTTATAATATAAACCGGTGGTTTTGGTCAACCCTATTTGGGTTTAAGAGTTGAAATTTATTATCCACAAACATAAGTGACGCATTAAAAAAGTATTGAATGTAAATGGATATTTATTATGGAATGGACACGCTTAATTATACAAATGCTTTCCACTATCGACTCTTTTACATTCTTGAATGACCACTTCCACCAAACGGAATCAATTTTCACCGTCTCATTATTACACACTAATTCTTTATATATGTTCAAGATTAAAATAATAGCCATATTTGTGTGGGTGGCTTAGTGCGGCTGTAAATCAAATACTAAGGCAGGCTTTCATAAATTTTCAGCTGAAGGGGAATACCGATAAAAATCCAAAATGTTTCCGGGTGACTTCACATCGCAACGCACACAAACAACCCCCTTTGGAGGCGTGTAATCAATAACTATGTGTGTTTTTAATACTATTAAGGTAGTTCAGTATATTGACACGGCTTGATAAGGGTCGATGTTATCAATAAATGTTAGTATGGAGTGCCGAAGTTTGGTGTAAAAGCTCAGAGGATATTCATTCATTCATCGGGAGTGTTGGTGGCATTAAAGCTCGGCAAATCAAGGGGGTAATTTGTTGGACGTTGGTCGTTTATCATTCTTGGATGTTGGCTCACCCTCCCCTATTCTACAGGAAATTGATGGAGCCTACCACACCGGAAAGGGGTGAAAACACCACCCCCCACACCATATCAGAATGCATCACTTTGATCACTCGCATTATATTATGTCTGTGAGAGACTATCGATATCAATTGAAATTTGAAACTAGTACGTGTCCTCTGAGGCTAGACTATCGTTCAACGTTAAATAAACAACATATATTTTCAACTAAAAATAATAATATTGCGCTTAACCTAAAACTACAAAATATATTAATATTCAATGTGTTTATACATTATAATTTTTTTTTTCACAAACACATCATTAATGATTTTACTATATTCGTGTTTCACAATATATTTGTTTTACTCATATAGTATTAAGTATATGTTTTTGTAATTCTAAGTTTATTTATCTTTTATTATTTATTATGTATAATATTTATATATATTTTAGTAGTTCTACAAGTGGGTTTTTGTATTTTTTCCCTTAAATTATGTTATGACTTATTAATTATTTTAAATATCAATCGATTATACTCCATATTAAAATAAGTAAAAGACTAAGTCTATAAACTTAATATTGTAACATCTAATCATAATGTATCAAAACATTGTACGCAAATTATATGTAATAAAGAAATTGTATAATAAAAAAATACATTATAAAATAATTTTGTACATACACATTTTTCAACCCTTTGTAGATATGAATTTGATAAAAAATGCTTTTTTGAGTTAATCAGAAAATATAGAATATCAGAAAATAAATATTTCAATGTTATATTAAATAAAAGCTTGAATATTAAGTTTACACAAAAATATATAACAATAAACAAACACAGTTCTTGTAAACTGTCAATTTGTAGATACGTATTTGTGTAAACGACCCATGGCTATAATATATAATATTATAAATAAAATATAAATTGATAACAGTAAATAATGCTGAAATATTTATTTTATTTTTTTTCAACTCTATAATAATTTCTATAAAAAATTATAAAAAAAACTTAATAATTCAAACAGATATATCTTTTTTTTTAAATAACAAATTTTTTTTTATTTAAATATTCATCGTACAAATGTGCAATTGTGGAAAAAGGGGCGTAAACTTAAATTGTCAGTTTTAAGAAAGTTAATTAAAACATACTATATACATATATTTTATAAATGATGATGTAGTTATTGTCTTTAGTAAGAGATAAGTGCCTATAACAGGATGGAGAATTATGATTGCAAAAGTCATTTTACGAAAAAAAAACGTACTCCATTATCTGCCCTATCCCTTAATTATATAATTGAAATAAAAAGGGGAAAATAGCAGACCTACTTATTGGTTTAAAAGCAAATTTACCGACGCTCATGATTCATAAACTCATCATATTATTTTAATATTACACCAATCACATAAATTTGCAGTAAGTTATTTCGAATCTACGAGTTTTCTCTTCAGGATTATTTAAATTGAGTAGCTTGTTAGTAGTGATTTGTAGTGACTTCCTTGATGATGTTCATCCTTATCAAGTCTTGCCAATCTCACTTCCCCTTACATTAATATCACATTATTTACCTCAAAACACCATCTTGTGGGGATTACGAGGACCCTTCGTGTAGTTGATCATTGACGCGTCTAACTCACAGTCTTATCTTATTTTTTTTTGTAGTTTATGGTGTGTCTGGAATAAGATTTAACTGTTCGTTTTTACATTATCAGAGTGTTGTAACAAGGGCCATACGTTTGTTGGTCGCCACCCACGAAGAAGTCGTCTTGGCCTCACAATACCTTACAATCCTGATAACTGCCCTTTGTTTCCACTTGCCATATACACACTTATATTTTTACAAATATTCAATGCTGAATGTACTAAGCATCGATGCAAATGAAATATGATTCAACATTATTCTTAACATAACATGTGAAGAAATTTTTGCAGCTAAACATCGATTTATAAGTAACAATATTCATTGGTACAAATAAACCATATCATCTGTTTTATAATATTAACATATTTATATATTGATGTGAAATATACCTACTTTTAACATTCGTTAAAATAATATTGTTTTAATCTATCAGCTTGTAAAGTATTCTCTGTTGGATGTTGATGTTTCTTTGAACATTACAGGGTTAAAATTAATAAAATATCTTATAAAATATCATTCTCAGTATGATAATTATGTCAATATAAAATAAAGTATAATATTCGATATATGCTATATTAATTAAATAAGGAATGTAAAAATATTCGTTAACCTATAGACATATTAAATTGTATTAATACAACATTAGATTTGATTGCTAATTGTTTATTTTATTTATGGTTGAATATTGTTGACATATAATTATTTATTTAGTTTATTTTAAAGAAAGTTGTAATTTGTAATGTCCAAAGTAATTTTATTAAGGACTCTAAGTACTTTCGACTACTAACTTGTAGTCATAATGAGTTTCTGAAGATAACTACAAGTTAGTAGTCGAAAGAACTAATAAAATTACTGTGGAAATTACAAATAATACTTTTCTTTAAATTATTAGATTCCACCAAGAAAGAAGTCAACAATCCACAATTTATTTGTATGGAGTTTTTTTTGCATTATAAGTCATCTATAAGTTATTTTATCTACAGAAATTTTTTGAAAGGTGTATTTTCATCTGCTGTTTTGAATGCCTTTCAAATATTTTTATTAATGATATTGATGTAACCGATGCTATTGATGATTTTAATGCTCAGCCAAGGTCTTATATAAGTATGCAATTTAAATGAATGCCTAGAGCAACAATATCTCATATATTAATTCTTAAATGCATTATGTTTTTCTACATTGTTTCGATTGAAAACTATAGGATGGATATTGTATACTAATATTTTTTGTAATCCATGATGTAAATACTGAATTCCCTTATTTATGGATACACTTTTCATGGCTGAAGCTGAAAATTTTTCACTTTAATGCCCTTTACAGTGACGCAGCCGGGCTCTGACGCTCGCCGCGCCTATATTTCACAACTAAGCCCCGAAAAGTTAGACAAATTGATATTTCAAAAATACCTTGCTACGGAAAAAAAATATTTTTGACCTGTCCATTTCAAATTTAAAATTATTTATAGTGAATCATCACCGGAAACACAAATTACAACACAGAAAAAAAAATTGTTCATACATAATTCTTAACCGATTGACGCACTTTTTAACATTCATTGCAAAATTTGATTACTACTTAGTTATTTGATTTAAATTAGAATATATTAATAATATAGCCAAATACTTGCTTATTACGATTGTTTTTTTACAGTCCTGTTGCTTTCAAAGTCAGCTTTAAAGAAATATCGTCATAATTAGGTTAAAACGCAGATACTTAAAGTGAGAAAATAGTAATAATTGAGAAAAAATTAACGTGTACATTAAACTAGTCTTCCATCTTCCATATGAGTCAATTTTTTTAAACATACATTCTATAAGATTCGAGTGAATACTGTTTTGAAGACTCTCCATATTTTAGGCACGTTTGGTTCAAGTTCCTATTATTTACTAAAAACCTTAATATATATAAACCTTAATATTATAAAAATCAAAATTATAATGTAGGATAAAGATTTATAAAAAAAACAGGACAAAAATACTCATCTCATGTATGTACCTACAATTGTTACATAAAACATTTTAATATTTAAGTTCTTGTTAAGAATTTGTAGTAATTTCATTCCATACACCGAATGATCGGAACATCTTTCATACAACTCACTTAAATGATAAGTCTTTACATAAAAAAATATACTCTTAATGATAATTTTCTTTTTCTCAAAGATGTGCCAAAGTTTAACGAATATTATAGTGTATATAAACACAAAACTATACTTAAGGCCGGTTTCTTGATATAGCTCTGAACTCGTGAGCTATATATGACTACGATTTAACGTACACTGTAAAGACGGTAATAGAGTTGCTTTGCTGTACTTTTGATCTATTTTTTGATAACTGATGCCTCGCCCGAGGCATTAACCAACAAAAAAACAATCATAATTATAGCTAAGTAACTCTACGATCGTGTTTACTGGATGCCCAGCTTGGTCTACTGTGTCACAAATTCATATCTATAAAATTCAAATTGTCTAAAACAAGTGTCTTAAGATGGCCTTAGATCTTGAACCTGGCACATTTCTTAAAGAAGTCCACGAGGGCATTAAGTTAAAAATGATCAAAGCAAATATCGCAGATTTGAGTAAAAAACATTACACTAAAATGACTAACTTCCCGACTAACCCAATCATAAGACATGTAAATAAAACCAAATATGTCTCGAGGAAACTTAAGTTCATTTTACCAATGAACTTCCAAAACTGATATTATTTTTAAAAATAAAATAAAATTTCTAATAATCCACTCAACTCAACTTTGGTTTTACCCAAACAAATTGTTGTTTAGTTTTTAAGCATTGTATTTTGTAACTGTTTTGTTAATATTGCTTTTATCGTTGTTATTATTTATTAATCTTCAAATTTGTAAATGGGTTTTTATTTTTTTCCCCATTCTTTCTATAATTAAATACTGTTATTCATTTCAAATTAAAATAAAACATTCTCTTGTTAGTTATAGGTAAAAAGATGTAAACACTCTGTCTATTTCCAAAGATGTATTGTTCTATCAATCAATGTAAAAACTTATGCATAATAATGAAATTGTAATAATATTGTATTTACGGTGACGTATGCCTGGGAATCTATTACTTACCACCCTTTGTCTACAAAGTAGATATATGAATAATCGTTTGACTTTGGCACATTTCTGATATGATTGTGTATTTCGATATACTTTAGTTTCTGCGATATTGCTGTTCTGAATGTTCCCCTGGTGGTATAATTGATGATCAGACCGCCTCCACTTCGCTGACTGATGATCTTTCAAATCTTTATGACTCTCTGCTTCACTTTCATCTTTCTGACTCCGCCTCATAATAAATGGCAGTACTCTTCTGCACCCTGCAGCTGCACAATACAATACAATATATAATACTCTCACCAGAATAACAATACATTAATTGCCACCGATGCTGGCTATATAACAAAGTTCCCACCTTATCTCTCAATCGTGTTGTTTCACACAGAATACCTGCTCTTACCATCGAGCCATTAATTTGTGTTCGATTCTTATAAATCTTGTGAGCTCATTTAGGAGAAGATGCGCCGCTGCTTCGATTGTTATCTGACATTATTTAATATAAATGTCCGCAGGCAATCGGAATTCGAGATATTCCTGTTTGTCTGTGACATAAATAACTTCACCAGACACTAAATAATTTGACCCAAACAACCAAAAAGACGTTTAAATAAACATTTTTCAGTGTGACGCCACACGCGGCCTCTAAAATGTATCCATATAAATATTCAAAATAAGGGATTTTCAATATTACCAGAGTAATAGCTCAGGGGACTACAAATACTATGGTCATGGGTTCAAATCCCGCTCAAGTAAAAAAATGTACGGTTATTATGATCGGGAATAATATTAATAAAATCCCCGATCGATTGTCTCGGTCTAGGTTTACTCTCATTTGCTGGATTGTAAGGTAAATACTGAGGGGATCTTTAAATTGGGAAGAGCCGCTCTGTCGGCGAAAAAAAAACCGTCTCAAAAAGGGTCCATTAGAAATGTAGGTTCTATTGTATTCCGGAGAACTGTTTTCTCTTTATACTAATAATAAAAAAATAAGGATTAAATATGAGCTCATTATTATCAATCCTAGCAAAGTGGGTGCATAATTTGATAGAGCACTGCGCAGATTTCATATAATATAGTGCTTAATTATTTAATAGATACCTGAATTATCTCATATTATTTGGTATTTGTGTATTATCAAATAAAATATGAGTAACTTTTGCAGTGCTCCATCACTTAAACTGCTTATAAAAACTGCTTAAATTTGGTTAATTTTGCAAGAATCATTTTAGACTTGGAGATGTATTTTCATGTGTCTTGTTTTCTTGTCCAATAAATAAAAGTTAGAAATACTATTAGTGTTATATTTTTATTACAATATTGGTTAGGGGTAGGTTTATTACATGTAATAAATCAGATGATGATATTATGTTAAAGAAGAATACCGATGATTGAATATATAATATTCAATAAAAAAATAAGGGAGGGAAGAATATTAAGAAATCTATTGTTATAATAGGGGTTGGATGGAATAAGGGCGGATATCGCAATGTACCTTTAGCATTTTTACTCGATTATCTCGTAATTTCACCATACGCCCTTATTTCACCCAGTCACTCAATCGTATCAGATTGAACTGTAATAATTGCATATCGTATTTTTCCGTATTGGCGTGACATTTATATGAGTTCTCCAAATGTCATTCATTACTTAGGCATATCCCTCGATTCCCGTCTCCCCTTGAGGGTAGATGGTATTGGTAGATTTTATCGAAGCTTATGGTTAAAGCTGATGCAACATAAATTCAGTTCGACGACAGTGTGGTGGTCTAATGGTGTGTTTTATGCGACACACATATAAAAACACCATGACTCTTTGCCGCCCCCAAATGACCATACGCCTTTTATGTCTTGAACCGCATCCGACTTGAATGACATTTTTGTATTTCAAAAAATAATTAAATAAAAATAATAATCCAATCCCAAATATATACAACGTAGAATGAAGTATGATTAGGATAAAGAGACTAGAATCCATTAGAAAAAAAATATTTAGATACTTATTCAATAAAAATTTGTAAGGCTTGTAATTTAATAAGGTAATACACACAATAAATATAATAATACATAATAACACAAATGAAAGAGAGTAGAAAACATACAAGACTAATTATAATTTAAACAAATAGTTAACCTAACCTAACTAAAATTTGTTGGGTTAGGTTAACTTATTTTGATAGTTTATACATTAGGTTAAGTACACAAAACTGGATTTATTTTTCGATGAATTTAAAAAAACTTATTTTATTTAATGTCATGGGTTCACATCCCACTCAATTAAAAAAAATTGCTCTAAAAGGTTATTACGACTGGGAGATGTGGAATAACATTAATGAAATCACGATCGCTTGTCTCGATCCAGGTTTACTCTGATTTCCTGTATTGTAAGGTAAATACTAATTATTATGTCGCTGACCTGTGTAACTAGTAATAGTTAAGATCACCGATAGACAATTAATTAACACATTGTTGTGTCTAAAAACACTATCATAAAGACCAAAAAAGCTCTTCTGGGTGTAAAAAATATAAAAAAGTAAGAAAAACCTTTAATCATGATCACCCAATAAAAATTGAATCAAACAATTTTTTTTTAAACTAATTTAATGAAATAAGTATGCAAATAAGTGTCTGAAATATTTATATAAATAATTATTGTGAGTGCACTTTGATTAGGTTATTTTGTGTTAATTGAAAAGTCCCATGAATAAATTAGTTAATGGAATGTATTCAAGCAACTTGTTCAATATGAAAGGAATACGATATGGTGATATTTTTTTCTTCGGTTTCGGGCTTTGGAATTATTGAGACGGTTGATCGTAAATTACTGGCAGCAGGAAATTTCCGTTTATGTTTTCATCTTTGCCTTCATAAAGATAATGTTTTATTTGTTTGTGTCCCTTCTTCTCCATTTTCTCCCTCGTCCATTTATGTTTGTTCAAGTGTTTGGGGGACAATATTTCACGTTATTATTATTTCAATTGATATGTACATATTTTTTATAAATATATAAATAAAGATGAGTTTGTACGAGGCAGGTGGGATATCCCTTGTAAATAATTTATAATGTGGGCACCACAGGACTCGAGGACTTAATTACCGAGTGGATTTATTACAGTCTAATGACGCCACTGGCGATAGTCCCTTACAAATCAAACAATATTATTATTAATTTATTATTTTAATTATTTATTTATATAAACCTACGTTTATTCATTCGCTGTATTGTATTATTCAATCGCTTATTGCAATAATAAAATCTACAAATTATTCTTTCTATTTTGTATTCTTGAAAATTACATAGCATGTTGAATAAAATTATTCAAAATTTAACAATTTTACAAACAATTTTATTTTATATTTAATCTTCCCATTTTTTTTCATTCAATTTGTTTAAAAATGTTTTGACAGTTTTTTTGTATATGTTTATTGCCCTATTTAAAAATAAATATAATAATTAAGAGATTAAACAGTTTGGGTAAAATTTCAGCTACAGAAATTTATATTTCGGATTAATGTGGGATGACAGCAGGTTATTATTATTAGTGGAAATATATATAATTACCACTAATAGGTGAGCTAAACTGTGAAATTAGTTTATGTTTAATATAAATATTGTTATATTTTGTCAATAACACAAAACGAATATATGTGTATAATATCAGAAGCTTATTTATAAATATATTATGTGAAAACTTATAAAAATGTCATAGTTTCGTTATAATAAAAGCTTATATAGCATATTAATCATATAATCTTTATACAAGTTGGGTTAAAATAATTTAAGATAATGAAGAATAAAATTGCATATTTTGTAGTTTTTGTTTAATCACCGATTGTATTTGACTAAAAATTCAATGCATTTACTTCGGTTCAAATTCAAAAATACAATTAATTCTTAAAATTACTAAAAGCTGATATAGCATATTAATAATAAATGTGTAATAAATTATGTGAAAACTTATAAAGATGTCATAGTTTCGTTATAATAAAAGCTTATATGGCATATTAATCATATAATCTTTATACAAGTTGGGTTACAATAATTTAAGATAATGAAGAATAAAATTGCATATTATGCATAAAAATCACTAAAAGCTGATATATCATATTAATAATAAATGTGTACATTGAATGAAAGGCAAGCCTATATATTTGCACCAAAATATGCAATAATATATTACAACAAATATATAAATAATAATGTTTAATTACTGACATATAAAATTGTAATAGACATCCATGATCAGAGCTTCTGATGATGACCTATCCAAATTGCATCTAAACATTCTAAATATTCAGAAGTTTTTCACCGGCTGCAGCCAAAAATCTCCTTGTTATGCATTTATTTAAACGTATTCAGCAATATGATGAATAATAAGTGGCTCCCGATGAATAGTTTGAGCCACTATGCCACCGAGTTATCCAAATAGTATATAAAGAGTGGTGTATGCTCAGCAGGAGATCACATAAATACACGTATCCAAGTCACATTTATATTTCAGCAAGATGGTATGGCGGTGCAGCAGTCAGCTAAAGAGAAATATGGCCTCTCATTCCTTACCAGTTTAAACAACTTTTAAATTGGTTGTAACTTATCACGCCAGCCCAAATTTATGGCGAGAAACCACCACCGCCATGCTTGCCTACATTCATCATAAATGTATGTATATTGCTAACTATATGGATTGTAACACGATCGAATATTAATATGATCATTTCAATGAAGGGTGGAAATGTCATCAAGGGGTTGACACATTTAATTGAACATGTTCACGTGAATTATGCAGCCGGAGACAATTGTACCAAAAAATATATATACAATCATCAATTATGTACCGTATTTATTTATAACTCTTATCGGGTAGAAATATATTCAATAAAAATACACAATAAAACAAATGAAAGATACTAGAAAACAACGATTAAAAAAAATATTAAACAAAAAGTTAACCTAACCTAACTAGAATTTGTTGGGTTAGGTTGAGTTGTTTGATCGTCTGTACATTAGGTTAAGTACACAAAACTGGATATTATTTGAGAATTTCATAAAAAACATATTTTATTAATTATTATAAAAGTTGACACATTTGATTGAACAGATTCACGTGAATTGTGCAGCGGGAAGACAATTGTACCAAAAAAAATATGCAATTATTAATTATGTACCATATAACTCTAATCGAGTAGATACATATTCAATAAAAATTTGCTTATAATGCTTGTTATTTAATAAAAAATACACAATATAAATATAACAATACACAATTTAAAAAATGAAAGAAAGTAGTAAACAACGGTTAAAAAATACAAGAATAATTATAATTTAAACAAAAAGTTAACCTAACCTAACTAGAATTTTTTGGATTAGGTTGACTTGTTTGATCGTCTGTACATTAGGTTAAGTACACAAAACTGGATATTATTTGAGAATTTCATAAAAAACATATTTTATTAATTATTATAAAAGTTGACACATTTGATTGAACAGATTCACGTGAATTGTGCAGCGGGAAGACAATTGTACCAAAAAAAATATGCAATTATTAATTATGTACCATATAACTCTAATCGAGTAGATACATATTCAATAAAAATTTGCTTATAATGCTTGTTATTTAATAAAAAATACACAATATAAATATAACAATACACAATTTAAAAAATGAAAGAAAGTAGTAAACAACGGTTAAAAAATACAAGAATAATTATAATTTAAACAAAAAGTTAACCTAACCTAACTAGAATTTTTTGGATTAGGTTGACTTGTTTGATCGTCTGTACATTAGGTTAAGTACATAAAATTGGATATTATTTCAGAATTTCATAAAAAACATATTTTATTGATTATTATATAGGTTGACACAAATTGATTGAACAGATTCACGTGAATAATGCAGTCGGAGACAACTGTACCAAAAAAATATGCAATTATTACTTATGTACCGTATTTATTTAAAACTCGTATCGAGTATCGTAAAAATGTTATAATTTTTCAAGCATGATTAAAGAGTGTTACGAGGATTTTTTATAAATTTTAATTATTTTATAACATTGGTTAATAAAAGGCATATTCACGTCAATTTTGCAGCCCAACACAATTGTATCAAACAATATTAATAACAATTGATGCAGTATATAGTAAGATATTTGGAATTTTTCATACAATCTTAAATTAGATGAGATTATTTTAAGACTATTTTAATTAATTTATAACATCGGATAATCATCATATGAATTTCCAAAAAAGCCTTCGCTGTTAAAAGGTCAGTCAATTTTTATTTCCAATCGATAAGTAGTTGAAATTCTTAATATATTATTATTGAGCTATATCATTGATTTATTTAAATTGAAATTAAACAATAATTAATGATCAAATTTTGCAATGAATGTCCAACGGTTACGAATTATGTATGGAGCTTGAGTCTATCCACTTTTAAATTTAAAAAAAATCCCAGTTTGAGAGCATTTAATGTACATTGTGCGACAATTTGGGCCTTTTTATTAAGTTTTCTTTATTAAAAATATGATTTATGTGTGTGCATAAATGGTTTAATATATTATATGTAGTTTACGAAACAAAATATAAATGTATCGTATATTCCGATGCATGAAATATGGAACCTGATCGTCTGTTTCTTTATAAAATATGGATAAGAAATATAAAGAGAAAATTATGTTTTTATTGCTCTTCGTATAAAAAAAAATTGGAAAGGTGATATTTTATATTCTAGAAATATAGAGCCTGAAGTAGAGGTACGGTTTCAAATCAATTACCTTTGTAATATAATTATTAAGATTCAACGGGCAAGCTTTGAGTTATTCATTAACACGTAGAAGCGGGATTTTTTATACAATGTTTCCTTTCATATTGTATATTTACGAGTCTATTGTGTATATATTTATTATTTAATTAGTGCGGTGTAGGAAAGCTGTGAACAACGACTACAGCATATTTATGAGACTCTGTTATAAAGTAAAGCCGCACGGGATACAATAGAACACCAGACATCATTTCTCAACATGCCATAAAAATATTTTATAATATTTCAGCTTTAAACTAAAGTTTGATTATTCAAAAAAATATATAAAAAATTATCAGTTCAAGATGATTAATTATTTGACTATGGAATTGCTCCATACATGGACCGTAACCGGTGCACATGCTTTTTAACATTCAATGCAAGAATTGTTTGCTAATTTCCTATATAATTTCAAGTAAAATAAATTTAAAATAAAGCATTATAGTTATTTATTATATTAATCATCATTTTAAGTAGTTATTGATTATATAAAATATTTTTACAGTCCCTTTTCCGAGAGCGAATTTTGATTCTAAAGCCAAATTATTTTAAATATATATTTAGTTGCAGAAATTCAATCGGATTTGATGTCTGGAAGATTACAATTAATATTGATAAAATAATAATCAATTTTTCGATTTAGTTTTACTCTGATTTCCTGGATTTTAAGGTGAATACCATTTATCTTGTAGGCTTAAAATAGTTTCACTTGCATCACGCTAATGCAAAAGGAGCTATATATATTTTTTAAATGAATAACTAAATAAAAATCTAATATATTAAATAGCTAACTATCTGCCCATATTAATAATGTACTTAATAAGCAATCAAATCTTGTAATGAATATTAAAAAGCGCGATAATCGGCTACGAATAGTGTATAGAGCAAAGTCTCGATAATTAAATAAAAATATTCAATCAAAGCATCCGTTAATAATATTTGTTTGTATAAAATTTTAAAATATTCCAATTGTATTTTTGTACCAAGAATTTATTATTTATGGTGTCTATCTTGAAAGACAATGTGTTTTTTAGTAAGTCATTCTTCGAATTCTACAAATATTCCTCGGGCTGCTCATATATTACAATCAAAATACGTCGTATCCTCAACGAGACAAATAATCTAAATTATGACCCATTAATCAATTTAATATTAAATATATTATTAAGACGGTTGCAGGGTGAATAAATGAATTATTTCTAATATATTATATTTGTGGCAAATGTTTGATTTTGCAATTGGTTGAGCAATAATAGCCGTTGGCAAGGCTTGGCATTTCGACAAATGTCTGCATTATAATATTTATTCAATGAATAATTCAAATTTAATGGCGCATTACCTTTGATAATATTCTATTTATTATGTCGCCAATGAGACAGGTAATTTTGAAATCATACATTATAGTGTCACCACCTGAAAAAGTGTAGGTAATCATTAAGAGCTGAACTGAACTATATATAGATACAAGATACATTATATAAATAGTTCACGTTCAAGTCTTTGTTCTTAAAGAATCGTATTAGCCGAAGGAATTTTAATAGTTCATATTTATATTCGTAATACAGCATTGTAATAAACCTTCCGATATGTCAATAGACCACCGTGATGTAATGTTCTAAGTCTATCATAAAACCTAACTACGTTACTAGAATTTAATTACATATTATGTACAATGTATTAAGTTTGTTTTCTGTGTATCTAAAAAAAGGTAAATGCGACTATTCGATTAATTAAATATATTCATTAAATAAGTATTGAATTTGCGGACAATTTATGTATTTAAAACATAAATTTCTACCATCCCACAAGTTGAACTGCAAGAGTTATTTTAGATGTTTACTTGAAATAAACAAGAGCCATTTTTAAAGACATTAATAAATGTTAAACTATAATAAAGGTGGTACCTTTTTTTTAATTTATTTAAAAAAATCGATTTTCAAAATATATGTTTTTGAATAAAATTACTTTTAAAGTAGTACGGTTGTATATTTTTCTATATTAGCGATATTTGAACTTTAACTTTTTTAATCAAAATTAGGTAATATAACTAGAAGTTATTATATGTATATTTTTACTGCTCATCTATTAGCTCGATTACCTTAAAAAATTACAACAATGAAAAAACAGATATTTTTTATTCATCATATTATATTATCTCCTGCAATACTTGGTATATTTTTATCTATCTTTAATTCGAAGAAATTCTTTTACTTGTCGTTTCGAAATTATTTATTCTTTACCACACTATATATGGACTACTATAATAATTATTGAAGTATATCGATGTATAAAAAGAAAAATGTTATCTATCCACTATTTTCAAAAATTTTGTTAAAGATGCTTGCTTATTGGCATATCTACATTCTGGATACTTTAATAAATACCAAAAAAAATTACACAAGTGTGGTAATATTAGAATATCACATATCGACAACGCACCGGCCACGTATCGACGACGTACCAACTCAGTCAACAAAAATGACTTCCAGTGATGTAACACTTTTTGTATGAAATACTTGCACCCATCACAAAAAAAATATTCAAAGAGATAATGGATGATAGTAATTGAAATGTCACGAATAAAGCCAAAATTTAGAATACTGGCAGAAAAGCTACTCATTGATTTAGCGCGTTGTCAAGTTAAATCGTGAGCTACGTGACAACAGATTATACGAATCTCGTGTCATATTCTGTTTCTTGAAACCTTGCTAAAGATAAACCCGATCATACCCGATGTTTTTATCGAAGCTACTCTGGTGAACTTAGCATGAGCTCGAGATAGCATGCCGATATCGCCGAGCTAGGACGAGCTTTGACAGTTAGTAGCACGAGCAAAATCTTGAAGAAACGCATTTTGCGCGTCAATCGCCGACTGACAAGAGCTCGATATTTAAAACGCGTTGACGAAACCGACTATAAAAGAGGAACCTCACATTATATATATACTATTACAATTTCTGGTATAAATGTTACGGTAAACTTTCAGATGACATATAAAATTTGTCGATATGTACATTGTATGAAATGCAGGTTGTTATAAAAGCTAATTAATGTGTGCTAGGTGTGTGTGGGTTTAAGTGTGGGGGCAAAAGTTGAGCGTTGAGTTATCTGTGGTAATTTGTAAAATGGTGGAAAGTGCTGGCAGATCGCTGGAGGCTCTTTGTCAAGAGACCAACACTAACGACTTCTCACATCTCACCACTGCTCCAGAATATCCAGAATATCCAGACAGACAGACAGATCCAGCGATAAAAAGATCCGACCTCCGCCCAAATATATCCTGCCATTTGTTACACACTCTTCTATCATTCACACAGCTCAACTAATCACCACGATCGCTCATTTCCCACAAGATCAACCACTTTATGACAAAATCACTTTCACCCCCAGCATTGTTTTTTATATATATTGATGCTACAAACTACCTCTGTAATAATCCAATACACGTGAAATATATAAAGGGGTTACTATAACACAATATTTCTACTTAAAGTGTACTGTTTGACGCACACACAATTAAAAAGATTTGGTGAATACAAAAAAATCGGTAGTACTGGTACAGAATGCCAGAGAACTGCATGTATAAATATTAAGATGGCGGGCAAAGAAGATGAGCCTGAGTGAGAGTGAGGCTTTCGTTCAATACACAATATATATTTATTTATGTATATGACATATGAAAATTGATATTAAAAAATATCCTATTTGAAAATAATTTTGCAGTTTCAGAATCATGGGTTTTTATTTTTTTCCCATTCTTTTTATTATTTAATATTAAGTATCTCTAATGTAACAAAAAATGTTATTTTCATGTTAGTTATAGGTAAAAGGATTTATATATTCTGTACACCTAAGTCTAATTCATACAATGTTTTGTATTTTATCAACAATGTAAAATTCATATTAAATAAAGAAATTGTAATATAATATAGTTTGAGAATCGACTAACCTACAAAAAATTTTAATTTCATTTCATTCATGTGAACTCACGGGCACTTCTTATTTTAATCCGAAAAAATATGGTTGCCCCTACTACTTAATAAATTAATTATTAAAAATTAAGATTTTTGTAATGATTTTTGCAAAAAAAAAATAAAAAAATCTTCTCCCAACATATTCGCAATTATTAAAAATCCAGTAAGTATAGAGTACAACTTATCCAAGAAAAAAACTGTATTGTTTTTTTCCCACCCACAGTTTCATTGTACTCTATGCGGAATCGGGACGGATTAATATAGAGATATTGACTTGTGAATGCTTGTAATATAAAACAAAGATACTATGTGTAAACAGTATTCACTTTAGCTGTGATTCTTAATAAATATTATTTAAATGGGCTTTTAACCAAATGACCCGTATTGCAGGAGAGATTGATAGCGTTCATTACTGGGAATATTATTTATAGCGACGAACATTGCTCCACGATGATGGCTTTTAAATTCGGTAGCTATTTAAATGGCCGATGTAATGAAAGAGGCTGTGACCTGATATATCAAATAATGTATTATTATTATCGTAAAGGAGTAGAAGGGAACATACATTATGTCACGACATATCGACACGATGCCATTCAAATTTATAGCCGATGTTTCTATCTGTCTTCACGACCCAATTGACAATTGAATAAACCTGAACACACTGTCTTCTAAACTTTATTTAATAATATTATTAATTATTTTAAAATAGACTTATATCTAAATCAGGATGTCGTTAAGCAGTTGGTGATATATTTTTTTAAGCAATGTTAGTCTTCGATTTTGTCAGATTGAGTTAGGTTGGGTTAGTGTGAGTAACTATTCTTCTAAACCTATATTAGCATGAAATTTTTTAAGTTTTTTAACTAGTTTCACAGGCCACCGACAGAGCAGCTCTGCTTGACGTTATAAACGTCTCAATAATTACCTTACAATCCAGGAAATCAGAGTAAACTATCAAGACTTTCGACTGGGATTTTTTAAATATTATTCCTGACCTCCCAGTCGTAGAAGCCGATTATTTTTTAATTACTTGAGCGGGATTTGAACTCAATGATTACAATATTTGCCACGCGTCTTATTCGATGAGCGGTTTTTTTTTTCAAAATAAAAAAATCAGTTTTGTGTAGTCAACCTAATGTATAGACCGTAAAAAATTAACCTAACCCAAAAATTCTAGTTAGGTTAGGTTAACTTTTTGTTTAAATTATAATTAGTAATTGAAATTTGATTACGGTTGTTTTCTACTCTTATTCAAATATTTTATTATAAAAATTTTATATTTATATTTAATTGATCTATTACGGTGGTTTGTGGATTTCATTAGCGGTTGTAAAAAAAAAATCATATAAAATTGAAAGAGTTTCTATTTCAATATTAGGGATTGTTTAGGCAGAAATCTAACTGGACTTAAATACCAAGGATCCTGATCTAATATGGGTCGTTTCAATACTTGACGATTTTATTATATTTTTTAAAATAATATCTCACAGTGTGTCCATACAAACTGTCATAGAATCAATTCAAAGAACATAAACATGTATTCAGCTCGCATACATTATCCGTTTAACACACTTCGTTAGATGAATGTTCTCAATAGAATGGGATACTAGAATCAATGTACGAATTGTATGTGGACAAAAAAATAAATAAAACATTGAATAATTCAATAGTTGAGTTATTTTGAATTAGTATATTAGGACACCACTTTATTTAATTCACGGCACGTTCGCGATTTTCCAGCATGTTGAAGTTAGCGAAAGCCACGATTCTCGCATTTGTGAGTGGAATCTTGAGGCGGGCATCCATCAAGAGATGTCTGTCAAAAAAGTATGGTAGATTTATCTGCATCTGTCCAACGAGGTTGTTGATTGATGGCCTTTGTTTGGCTAATTGACTCGGTGCAAGGGTGTATGGACTCCTGAGGGGTTGCCGATCTAAGACAGGGTCGGTCGGTGTGAATACATCAATCATCATACCACTTGCCGAATCATTTTTCATCGCCAAAATCAAAAAAAAAATTAAAACTCGATGGGGATTTTAATTAAATTTCATATGCGCATTTATTAATTTTCTTTAAATGGTCACCATCAATCAGGGGGTGGTGCGCTTATTAAGATACTACCCTTATCCATTGAGAATAATTCCTTCTTTTTATTCATTTATTTTTTACAGTAGATCACACGACAAGTTTTTGAGTAAAATAATAACTCTTTATGAACATATTATTTTAGTCAAAACATATTTTTTGAATTAATCCGTCCTGTTTCCGTATAGAGTAAACTGAAAAGATATGTGGGATAGAAATTACGTTTACTTTACGTATCCTCAGCTTTTTATTTTTGTAAAATTTGACATTTTCTCTTTAAAAATAAAAAAGAAAGACAATTTTTCAATGGATTATCAAAACAAAACACGAATGTATCTAATATAACAATACACATTCAGAATTAAGGTTAAACAAAAGTCAGGAAGCTATTTATTAATAATATGATTGAGTTGCCTAGTATCAATGACGACTCTTACTACTAAAATTATTTTTTACTTTAATACTAACATTAAGAACAAAAGAGACGATTTTAATAATAAGGTTAGTATTCAACTCAAATTTTTAATAGGTTTGAGCCGTTTTTTTTACCAAATTGATATAGGAAACTTTCTGAATGATAAGAATTATCAATAAAAACCATTTCTAAAAAATAGTCGTTAGTCGTCTTTGATAATGGCCTACTCAATTATTTAACAGTTTATGAGTTTAGTTTAGTAAAAGAAGTTTTGGAATGTAAAATAACAAGCATAAAATAAACCAAATTTCTACCCTCAAGTTGAATTTAATCGAATTCCAGAAATTGTGGGTTCAAATACCAGTCAAGTATAAGGTATGTTAATAATGAATGTGATTAGTTTCGGGTTAAAATAAAGTGCACTGAGAGTTCACGTATTAATAATAAATTACCACCATGGCTAGTTGGTGAATGGTATAATACTTTCAATTATCTGGCATGGGAGGGTGTGCAAAATATTTATGAATGTATAGTAAAGTGTTAAATGGAATGTTAAGGTGTTGTGGTAGAACAATGGAGTATTGTGGAAGAGCAACAGGTGAGGTTAGACACCATAGCCACACAACTAACTACTTCAACAAGGCTTTAACCACACCAAGACATCTGTTACTACAACCCAACTACAAACCACTACTATACTCTAATACTATTACATTATTAAAATTATAATATTGTTTGCTAGTGAGTAAGGAAGCTATAGAAGAGAGCCGATCCATCAAATTTTCAATAAACGCATCGGGCGCGATTCAGCAGCTGTCTCCGATGAAGATGGATGTGTCCTGAAATGTTTCAATGGTGAAAAACAAAAGTCATTAGCAATGGGTGGAGAAACGAATGCTCATAAATCACAGCCAAGTCATGTCGACGTTTTACCCACTATCGAACCCGAACCGTCCGTGATCGACACTAATTATTTCAACGTCTTCACGACGCCGAAAAAAATAATTAATAACAACTTCTTATTTCATCGTTCGTCTGTCCGGTGTCCAAGAATATACGTGTGTGGTTGATGGCACAGTGGAGTGCAGTAATTGCATTTGGCAGAGGTAACGGGTTCGAGTTGTGCATATTTGGGATTGATCTAGTGATTGATGTTCTGATGTTAGTCTATTAACGAATCTCAGCTATGCAAGCCTAAAGCCATCACTTCAAAGAACGTACAATATAGTTGCCCATACCACACCATCAAACAAATTTCAAAGATTAACAACCAAAAAGGTTACTCACCACAAACCAATATAGACAGTCGCTCTGGACTGATCGTTAGCCCTTAGTTATATTTTATATCGCATGAGATATTCATATTTTGCCAGATATTACATATTTAAGTTAGACGCATAGGCAATATCGCCAATCTTGCGTTTTCCCCACACCACCGATATTAGAAGGCCGGACAACTGGATGATAAATATCAAGATGACTAAGCTGATGAGTTTGACAGAGGCAACACTAATTTTCTCACTCAGGTTCATTTGCTTGGTAAGCCATATTGATATTTATACATCCAGTTATCTGGCATTCTTATCGGCGCGCTGTAGTAACGGTTTTCCACATTTTATAAAGTAGTGCGCAAGCTGAGACACTTGCGCAGTTTCTGCCTTGTGATGACGCGTTTTTGACCCTTTTTTTCTATGGTTTACTAGTAAATAAATGACTTGTGGGAGAATTAAGATCGGCATCGGCAAGATTTATTATATGGCAGAAATTGCGCACATTTCACAGCTTGCGCTCTACCTTAGATTTGACGCAAATAACGTATCTTCTTGATTTTTTAGATGGCTATTGAGTATTGAATGATATAAGGGAAACACAAGAACCAAGTCTCTATATATAGTTTATGTCATGGCATATTATAATGATGCCACTATTTACCCACTTTTGCGCCAAAACTTATGTTGAATTTTTTGTTCATTTTGAGTCATAGAAAATATACTCCTTTCAAAATACATCATCTCATAGACATTTAGCAAAATCTGAAAGAAAACCCATTGATGTTTGGTGGATATGGATTGCAATTAAAAATTTACTAGGCTAGTCGCATTCATATGTGTATTTTTAGTATAATAATGTAGTCTACAGTGATAGTCCAAAGAGTATCATAGTATGGAACTAATGGTTTTAAGACAAACGACTTTGTGTTGTATAATTAGCGTTAACCGAGCACATCTGACGGATTTCCCTTTGAAGTATAATCATCTGGTCATAGCCGATGTTTTGACAAGAGTTTATACTCTTTGATGTTGTACGTGAAGACAGTCACTTCATTACCTCAATCGTATTCACTATAAACCTAATTAAACAAATGACCACCGTGTTTCTCTGGCGCTAGGCTAAATAAATCATCAGACACTATGGTAAAACTTAGTTTTTGTAGGCCCGTATAAATATATCTTGATTTCCATGCATCTATTGTTTTCTTTTAGTATTCTCATCACCATTATAGTATTCTTTTTTATATTGATAATTAAGAGTAGTATTAAATGAAATATTAAAAATGCTCGCAAGTGAAAAGTCTCGAGTTCGATTCCCGTCAGTAACTATTGTTATCTCATATGAACTTCTATATAATGTAGTTAGTAATATATACCATAGTAATAAAAATTATGATCAGATTTTTTTCGCGTCTTAAAACCTTAACTTAAGCTTTGGCTATAGCTTTAGCTCGCTGATATCGACGAGCTAAGATTTGACAGTTTGTAACACGAGATAAATCTTGAAGAAACGCATTTTGCGCGTAAATCGTCGATCCCAAAATGTCTATATCTTAATTTTTATATAATTTTTCTAGGATTCTAGTCTAAATTGGATATTTTTTTAAATGTGTAGTTTCATTTAGGACCGGTTTCTTCAAGTCGTGTTAAATCTAGTGCTAGTATCAATCGGCAATTTACACGCCAAATGCGTTTCTTCAAGATGTAGCTCGTGCTACCAACTGTTAAATCCTAACTCGCCAATATCGGCGTCTTATATCTAAATCTAGTGCTAGTGTTACATTTCCTCCTCCGTTTCAGTTTCGAGCCGAACATTTCGATTCGGCTCGAGTCGTCTGTATGCAAGTTCTCCCGAATGCTTGTGATACAAATATCGAAACCGAAACTCGGTTATAGCTTTGACACGGGCTGGAGAAACGGAATGTTTGTATATGAGTTTAGTACTATCTCTTGCCACCTAGCACACAATTTAACACGACTTGAAGAAACTGTCCCTTAACTTGCGTTGAAGAAACCGGACCTAAATAAGTTCATTGATTCCAAAATTTACTATATCTTATTCTTTGTATATTTTTCTAGATTCTGGATATGTTTTCTTTAGATATATGTTATTCTTTATAAAATTACCACACAAGTCTAGTAGAAACTGCGTTCATTGAGTTTCAACGTGTGTTCCTTTATATACCTTTGAGGCAAGTGTACAAGAATAATCGAGTACATGTTTGGTGACATTCAATACGGTAATATTTAATCGTTTAGTAGTATTAGTTGCAGCTGTTTGGTGTGGTCTAATTTAGTCATTGGTGTGACTGATTGATGGAGGCCACTCTCTTCCTTGAGTCATCTATCATTGTCTAGCCATTGAGATCACCACACAACACCGCTTGCCAATCATCACTCACTCTACAATACTATACAGCAGAGCTCTATCGATACATTTTTACACATATAAGTCAGTCAATCAAGCCGTACATCTAAAAACTGATAATCAATAAGGACGAACAGCGTTTGTTGGCAGAATTTGAAGGTGTAAAGGTCAAGCACAAATGGTCTCAAGTTGAAAGATAAATGGTGGATCTGTCGTCGATGTTGTCAGGGCACAAATCGTATCGGGATCCGGGAACAAACATAAATCTTTCCAACTGTCGAGTGATTAACGCATTCCCGGACCAACCTACATCTCTCATACTGAAATAGATTCTAACACTTTCAGGATCACCTGTACCCGACTTAATCACCATTCTCACATTAATGTTTCGGCATGCCTATAATACACATCTGGGTATTATAAATTGACTTTCATTCCAGATGCTCGTATTTAACATACAAATATAGAAGTCATGATTTATAACTCTACATAAAATTTGTAATTTTGATGACAACAGATGCATTTTTAACCAATTTTGTATATATACAAGGGTGTTTTTAATTGAAAGTTTTTCATAAGGAATGTTATATTTTGATCTTTAATTTTATTTTTAATGAAAAGAATTTTTAAATTTTTAAAAATAAAAATATTCATAATAAAATTAGCCTCCCTATTAATACTATTTTTTGAGAATTTTCGTTTATTATGCATTATTAAATGATCTCTAAAATTATTTTGAAATTAATTAAATATTATTAGCATTAAAAGATTTATTATTTATATATATATATATATATATATATATATATATATATATATATATATATATATATATATATATATATATATATATATATCATTTATATATTGTACTGCAGTACCACTAGAACATTACGGGGGATCCCAAGTCGCAGTGATGATAACGCAGCACTCTACAGTCGGAAAATAAAATATTCTTTAAATTAAATATTAAACAAAATATTGCTAACTTTTATTCTTATCCCAAAAAAATATATGTAACATTTTAATAATAATTTAATCAGTGATTATTGAAATAATTGACTTTTGTATTTGAAATCCGCATAAATATTATATTCTTTATATTCCTACATTGGTACTATAACGTTATTTCGTGTATAAACCAGAAACACGTGCATTTTTTGGGCAGGAAAGCATTTTATTGTTCAATATGTGGATATCTAAGATAGACGTTCTTATTTTCAAGCACTTTAAGGAATCGTGAAATAAAATATTTTATAATAAATACTCCTATTCCTATAAATAAGTATTGATTGGTTCAAAGATGCCAGTGTAAATTTTTAAGTGTCATTAATCAAGCGGTTGTGTCGATCCCAATTAAACATTGGCCGAGTTGCGATTTCCGTTAGTCCGTAGTACTTATATTATACTAAGGCACTTTTAAAATAGAGTGTGTATTATTTTATATTTAAAACCAAGACCGTGATGAATGAATGACATAAAACAGACAGTTGTAGTGTATAGTAATGAGACATGCTGTGACCCCAGAATACAGTCGTTGTGTCTGATTGACTGACAACACATTACACTGCCAATAATAATATTACTCAACTTAACAATATTGAATTACAAAGCTGTCCATAATAAAGTATTAAAACTCGAGGGACGGACCAAACCTATCGAATTTCAAGCAAGTCAGTTCCTTACATTATCGATTCCATACTTTAAGCATCAAAATCATAACCGTCCTACAAAATTTGTGGCATCAAAAATATATGTGATCTTGTAAATAACTCTTGATCATGTGAACATGTGAACTTATAATTAGTGTGAATATTTTCAATTGGAGTTTGTAATAGAATCAAGATCACTTTCTTGATGGAATTTATTTTTTACTAAACAACAAAAAAAGGGCTCATAGCTAATATAGATTTTTGTGAAATCAATAGGATTTTTAACAGATTTCTTAATGGCAAACCCCCTTTTTACTAATATTATTAAACTGTTATAATTATAACTAATATATTTAAAATATTATCACTGATTACAAATTGACCCAATCAAATACTTATTGATATATTCATTAGATGATTAAATTATATTATATATTTCATCATATTAATTATTTTTTAATATTGCCAAATTATTGATTTTGAATATATGTAAATTTCACTTATATATACAGGTTTTTAAAATAAAATTCACCTTATTTCATTTAAAAATAAACCATTTTTATATAAAATTCATCATTCACCATTTCAATTCAAACTTTTCTCATTTTAATTTCACTCTTGTAGAGTTTCTATCAAACAAAGGTTTTAATATTTATTATTTTAAATACAATATTGAATATTATATAAGATTTATAGAGAATGTATAGGGTAGAATTCAATTAATTGAGAATATTTTTGGGGGGTGATAGGGTCGAAAAAATATATTTTTATTATTATTTAAAAATTTAAAAAATAATAAGAATATTTAATTATTTCGCCTATATTTGCAATACCCTACCACCCCTTAAAATATTCTCAGTTAATTCAAGTCCATCCTGTAAAAGAATGAATATTTCATAGTCAAACGAAACAATCAGCATGATAGCTCAGGGGATAAGACGCGTGGCAACAAATACCCTGGTCATGGGTTCAAATCCCGCTCAAGTCAAAATAATAATAATTGATTTGATCGTTTATTACGACTGGGGGATCAGGAATAATATTAATAAAATCCCGATCGATCGTCTTGATCCAGATTTACTCTGATTTTCCTGTATTGTAAGGTAAATACTGATTACTAAGTCGGTGACCTGTGTAACTAGTAATAGTTAAGACCATCTACAGACATTTAACACGTTGTTGTGTATAAAAATCCTCTCAAAAAATCTCCATCAGAGATGTAGGATCTCTGGTATTCCAGACGACTGTTTTCTCTTAATAATAATTAAAAAAAAACTCATGTTGAATTTTTTATATGAAAAACTGTAGATAATAATTTTTATAATTGGTTATTTTAAATCTGTGTCCAGAAAGAGTTTATAATCACATGTTTTTATATTTTGATGAACATAAATGTGGGTCTATTTTATTATTATGTATGTGAATAGTTCGGGAAACTTGCAACCCTTGAATTGGTAGTGTGATATTTGCAACTTGAGTGCCTTTTCCATCCACAAGATACGTGCTTTTTTTTAAATTGAATTCACGTACACGTAATGTAAGAGAGATCTGCGTATATTTTGAATAATAATATTGTCAAAGTGTAGGAGTAGCCGATGAAGTGTTTGGCGACAGGCCATTTTGGCGGTGGCGGTATTTTTTGACAGGAGCTCGACCATGACAGCTGTCACGCCGCCACTTTGCGGTCGACATTCTGTGTCAAGCCGTCAATATGACAAATAATCATCATTCCTACCAAACAATACCACAACTATAGCCTAAATCAATCCTCTGAGGACATCTGAACTTGGCTTACTCTGTTTGCCATGAAGATATTACGACAACTTAAAATAAATACTCGATGCATCATACATAATGTCACGTCACATATGTCATGCAATCTCTCACAAAACTGAAAATTATATTAACACCGATATAAATTGTGCTTTTATCTAAATAAAATTGATATAAATGATCAATGAGGTTTGAATTCTTCTATTTTTATATTACAATCACATTTATTCAGCGTAATAGCTCAAGGGATAAGACGCGTGACTATAAATACTGTATCTATGGGTTCAAATCCCACTCAAATCAATTTATAAAAAATTATAAAATCGGTTATTACCACTGAGAGTTCAGGAAAAATATTGATAAAATTCCAATCGATCGTCTTGATGGAGGTTTACTCTGATTTATTGTAATAGTTAAGAACATATTATTGTTGTGACTAAAAAAATAAAATTCTTTATCGGAGATGTAGATTCTTCAGAGAACTGAAATTCCAGCAGTTTTTATAATTTAATATTATTAATAAATCATCATATTAGTAATAAATAAGAATATTTAAAAAATGTTGATATTGTTGACGTCTTGGTGGAATTCCAAAAAAAAAGTTTATTAAAAGTTTCACCAAATAAATTTCATTATAAATATTTTTATATGCATTGCATTGATTTTATATTGCATTGATTTAAACTTAATAAAATAAATTCAATACCTATATATGTACATAAGAGATCTCTATTCTAAAGGTGAGATTTTTTCGTTTTTTTTTTTAAATATATTCTTAATGATTAAATGTCCAACCTCTTTAAGCATTATTTTGTTAATTTCGTAAATACAACAATAATATTGATAGAAAATATATTGTGTGGACATTTCCTGGTCATCTATGAATGATAAATTGTTTAAAAAGAAAGGTATATTATTGACTCATTATTTACTGGAATAGGAACCTCCCGGATTGTCGTTCATACTAAAAATAAAATCAGTCCAATATAAAGTAATAGTTTAAATTCATTAATAGAAGAGTATGACAGCGAAAAGCAAATAGTAGTGTAGATCTTTGTTTAATGTGGCTCATCAACACGTCTCGGATGATTTAAGAATCTGTAAGACTAAGAAACATTTTAGTTCTATTTGTACTTGGAACACCCATTCAGAAAATTAATGTATCTCTGTTCTATATCGGCGTCGCGACGCCCTCGGCTATTTGTTCCCATGTCTTGCAAAAAAATACAACAATCAAACATCATGCTGACTTAAATAAATTAATAATAATTTATTATCTGCTTATGAATAAGTTTGACATGTTAAAAACATTTATTTATTCTATGTAAAATCGGACAAATTTTTTATGATAAAAATATTATATTTCTATTGAATAATGTAGTATTTTAAAAAAAAAGAACGAAATAACTTACATCCGTAATTTGTCTGTAATTACAGAGTAGAATTTAAGGGTTAGCGTATGGCATAAGTAAATAAATAAATATATATTAATTAAAATAAACATGAGCGCGATTAATAGAAGATCCAAAGCATGAAATTAATACTGTTTGTAGGGAAAAGGCCAAGTTTTTTCAAACACTGAGCTACGTAACTATCGAGTTCAGAGCTTCATTTATGTAGGTACTTGTTATTCTATAAAATAAATAATTCCACAAAAAATATTTACATAGCTCGCTGTTTTAAGAAACAGACGCCAAATTATCGCAAATGGCTGTGATTATATATTACAATTTCTTTATTAAATTTGAATAATACAAAACATCTTATGAATTAGACTTAGGTGTACAGACTTTATTAATCTTTTTACCTTTAAATAACGTGAGAATATTCATAAAGAAAAAATATTTGATATGAGAAGTAATTTAAAATAATCAAAAATAAAAAACCATTAAAAATATGAGGATTAAATGGCTGTGATTGATTTTATCGTAAAATAATTATTATGTAATCTGTCCATGTCTAAAGTTTGATATTTGGTTGGTATAATATATTCTGAATAATGGTAATATTATATAAATCAAACTATAAATAAAGACGTTCATCTATAAAATAGAATTTAATATGATTAATTTTTTCGTAGAACATGTCGACTAATTTGTCTGCATGAAATATAATATTTGTTCGCATAGAGATAGTGTCAGAAATCGAGGTTAGGCAGTAATGGAATATAATGATAGGTGTTTGACAGCGGCAGTCACTCACAATTGTGACAGTAATTCTACATGAACATTTCAGTTTAAATTTAAATTTATAGTCTCGTTTATTTAATACACGGCACAATGACAATTGGACCTGTTTGAACTGTGACAATCTCAATAAGTACATACATGCATCTTTATGAATACAAAGTGGAGTAATAATACATTTCATTGGCACCAACATAATATAATTTCCCCGTATAATATTTGGATGTGGGCCTAAACTAATAATTAATTGATATTGTATGAAGTCAGTGTGGACATATTTATCGCCTTCAATTCTTCAACCATCGTGCATATAAATTGCTTCATACACTCGCTGTAACTTGTCAACTAACTAAAATTACCATCACCTCTTCATAACTGCCATCACTAATATCCTGGACTACATTGTAGCTGAATTTAATTTAAACTAGATATTGTACAGAATAAGCTTGTGAAGTTTTTAAATAAGTCCGTTTTGCCCAATTTTACAGGAGAGACAAAAACCTAACCTAACCTATTTTCAACATTTATTTTAAGAAATCTATAAAAATGCAGTTACCTTTATTTAAATCGTTAAAATAGTTTTATTGAAATACGAATCATGACATTATCTAAATAACAAATTAACCATTTTTTTCTGTATCTAACAATGTTAACAACATTAAAAATTTCGGAGTTCTGCAGTTTGCAAGGAAAGCAGACGATATGTTAATTTAACAGGGCAGTAAATTTATTTTTGTGAAATTTTATTATAATTTATAAATACCAATAAAAATAAACTAAATAATTTGAACCAAGTAATGCTGAATTATGCATCCTGTCAATTTTATAAAATTATTTTCCTCCGTTTCCTATAAGCACACCATTTTCTTTCTTTATTATACATACATTAAAGTTAAAAATTATAATTTTTGTTAAACACGACCTTTTCAATTTTATAAGATTTAAAAAAACATATTAGGTAGACTTAAAATTCTTTGATTTGAAATTGTTCAAAATATAATTCGTAACCAGAGGAAGCGCTCTTTAAACAATCACCGCAATATTTGATACTAATTGCTTATTAAATTTAAATTTAAATATAATAATTATGTGTCCAGATAGTTATTTATTAAGTTTCTAATAATTTGAATTAGTTACTCATTGGAAATTATTTTTTGTAAGCGCATATAGATTCCAAGATCAAAGTACTATCATGGTTGGCGTACCTTCATATTTTGTGAAGGGGATTGTTATCCTTTTAATCCAATATCAACAAAATGACACAATTAATTATGTCGGCCAATATAAAAAGCAGTATGGCATGATAAATTCGATTATGTAGTATTGTTAACGAGGTCAATTTGTAAGTTGTGTAGTGTCGGAAATAAAGGCGTCAGTCCATTCATTTATGGATCTCGTCACGCGAAAAAACAATAACGAATAAACGAGGACTTAATGTCTGCCTTTGAACATTCCAAACAGCGACTAATAGAGTCATATGTATAAATATGCCAATTTAAATGCCACTGGACACATTCTATCATTTTAAAATATAATAAATCACACGCACTTACAACCAGAACCAAGAACATGCATGTGAATGTCATTTTGGAACCAATTAATATGAAGACTTTTCCTCAAATATCTCTGCGAAAAATACTTCCTACAAAGGATTTTAAATACCCAATGGTTGTATAAAATTGTTTTGTAATATTGTTCAATAATTTTTTTTTAAATAATTTTAACGAACTAAACTAATTTGACTATAGAATTGCTCCATAGTTGGATCGTAACCGGGACGCCTTTTTTGAGATTGCAAGATTTGCTTTCTAATCGGTTATTTAATTTTATACAAAATAAAATCGTTATATAGTCAGATAGTTACTTATTGATTTTACACTACTATTAAAAAACGCACGTAAAATTATACATATTTAATTAATTAAAGACCTTGATTGGTAAACATCAGCTACTGTTTTGGCGGACTATTTTTCAAGAAATCCTGTTTTATGTGCTTTTCCCAATGTTTTTATTAATTATATTGATATAACCGATAATAAGTTTGTTAAATTTTAGACATTTGTTATTATTTTCTGCCAAGGTATTTGATTAAATACGGATATAATTTAAATAAATACATATTTTTAAGAGCAACAATATACATTCTTAAAGCCCTTTTATAATTAAAACCAAACCGAACTATTACTATTTTAGCAGTCATATTTTCCGGTAATAATAATAAGCTGCTGTCATTGCATATTATTGACCATCTCTTACACGACACTCAAACTATATAATTATTAAAAAAATATGCATAATTAAGAGGGAAAACAAACAATAATTGATTAACCCAATAAAAGCATCACGGGTAATTTTCTTTATTATACAAACTTAAATAGTATATTTAATTAGAAATGTGTAATATGATTTAAATATTATTTATTATTAGATTGGCAATAATATTTATTGATGGAAACAAATCTTCCACATGCGCTTTAGAATTATTTGACAACGAGACTGATAACATTAAACCATGAAAATATTTTTCTTACTAATAATTCTGTGTATACAAAAATTTTCAATAATTTTGTCAATTTTCACATACAAATTATAAATAGTAATAATATGTTCAGTTAACAGATGTTTTGGTGTGTTCGGTCCACAGCTGTCAGTGGTTATTGTCCTGTCATATAATAATGTGGTGAACAATGACACAATAATGACAGTGACATCAATAATAATGACAACGGTTAATAATATGATGACGACCATATTACAATTGACAACTACATCACACTTTACATGATCACAATGAACTGATTCAAATAAGATTTATTTTATTAATTTCTCGTGAACATATGCTTACATTAATATCGTTGGTGAGATGATAAATTAATTGTATCAAAACCATAGTCGCAAAATTATAGTTATATTTCGTCTCTTCCTACAGTTTCTCCAAAGTTCAATATAAGCCAGTGCTAAATTTTTCTGCAATCTCTAATAATATAAACTTTTTGATTCTTGAGTTAGGTAGCTAAGACCCTACTAAGGTTTGTAAGTTGATCTACAATAATAAGAAACAAAGAAAAGCCACTCTGTATACTAATAATATTATGAAATTTTTTGAATAGATTAATCCCTGTTTATCCATATTGTTATTAATTTAATACTTAAATAATATTAATTGATTTAAATCCATCAAATGATAGAGGATATTGTATTAACTTGTGCAAGTTAAAACAATATTACCGAGGAATAGCTTTTTTGTTAAAAATTCTATAAAAATATTTATTTGGTTTTCTAAGACTCAAAAAATGTTCTAATGGTGGATTCTTGTTATGGAAAATATAATTAAATTACTTCCAATGTTATTAAACAAAATAAATATTTCAAACAATCTTTTTTTTAAGATAATGTACAATCAATTAAGAATTATGCAAATTAAAACAATATAAAAATTCTAATTATCTAGGTTTGTTGTAATAAAAAAAATATTTATAAAAAATATGGTATTAGATTTTCTAAGAATAAAAAAAATATCCCGATGGTATAAATATTTTTTATAAAAATATTTGTTGATTTTTGTTTTGGTTTTTGTAAATTTCAACCCATAAATTAATTATAATATTATCAATTATGAATTATGTCGTAAGTATTAAGTTGGTAATAGTATACAGAAAATTAATATAGTATTTATTGAAAATTGTCTTGTAACTATTCATCATTATTTACTTATATTTTTCTACATATACCATTTTATTACATTTAACAGATTTATAAGGCGTATACAATAAAATAGTCCACATCCTATTTCATCGAGTTGATGAATAATAATGGGTTGTAGTGAAAGGCAGTTAAGTTTTACATTATTGAAATAGTCCTGTCGTAATAACTGATGATTGTTATCATTGAAGAAGATTTGTGGCAATATTTCCATATACAAGTCTCTCATATGAAATACAATTGACAACCTAATGACATCCATTTTACTTTCAAAGGGGGCCAAACCCTGTTAAACTGACATGTCCGGATATCATTTATTTATATTATACGTATGCTTGTTAACCATTCTGTATTTTAATTTACTCTAAACCTGTTCAACCTATACACGATGATATATTATGGAGTTTGCAAAAGTTAATTAAACTGTTTCAAAGTTGTTTTAGGCCGTGTGTAAAATTTGATGATGAGGTAAAAAATAATATATAAATACTTAGAAATAGTTTATTAAATATGATTTATTTATTATCTTATTTTATTTGTCACCGACTTAATAATCGTCTCAGTATTTACCTTACAATCCAGTAAATCAGAGTAAACCTGGATCAAGACGATTGATTGGGATTTTATAAATATTATTCCTTATCTCCCAGATGTAATATTTTATTTTATTTACTTGATTTTACTGGATTTGAACCCTGCTTTATCCTCAATTTACCTCATTATTGTAATAACCCTAATATATGGACTTTAATGAAATACAAAATAAAATGAAGAAAGCAGAACAAGACAGATGTTTTATATGAGTAAGTATTACTTTTGGAAAATATATATTTTGGTTAAAAAAATTAAGATAAGTATGCGTTTTTAGTATTTATTATTAATGAAAAATTAACCATATTGTTATTTTGACAGTTAAACGATAACTACCTTGGACAATAATATAAGTGGATTAAATTAATTATTTAGTACATGTTTAGGTAAGATATAATATTTTAAAATATATCAAATAATATATGAATTAATATATTATATGAAGCGTTAAAATTAACCTGAGAATATTTCACCTTATAATATATTCATAGTTATTTTTAATTCTAACGATGTATCTTTTTAACCTATGCCGCCCCTCATTGTCTACGGGGATAGCTCATAATAAAATAGTTATGTGTTTCTAAATAATTGATGTGTTTCTTTTATAATAATATTGAGGGTTAATGTCCGCTATTTAGCTGTCAAGTCAATGAAGAAATGTCGCATTTAAAGTGACTGCGTGCGAAGGTATTACTAAACATGTTCCCTTACTACTTGTTACACTTTTAAACGATAAACATGCCAATTGTATTCATGTGCCGTAACATTGTAATAAATTAATCAAATGAAGCCTCGTTATCGGTATCATCATAATCAAGTGTGGACATTTTAATATTTTTTTAATCCATTACGAAAGATGTGCGTGATTGACGCGGTTTATCGATGATGGCTGACATTTTGTCGACTACACTTCATTTGCATTTATTAACCA